>MKEJ01094709.1:0-15404 GCA_001753735.1 Embelia ribes
AACTTGATCACAACACTCAGATGATTAAATTATATCGTTATACTACTTTATTACAGTATAATATTGCTGTACAGTATCACTACAATATGCTACAGTGTTGGCAAAAAATTTTAGGGCCTTATAATTTATGTTTATTTGTCGAGAGCTTGGAATGGATTATGTTAACTTTTATATGCTTTATATTATTTTTGTAGTTTTTAGTTCTCTGTAGACAAATATGCATTATCTCCCAACAAATACTGAAATCTTTCAAAAGATGTGAACATAAGTCGATAGATTTAGACTTCTAAAAGCTGGTTCAACACTCCTTATATTTTTGTCATCTACCTGTCGATAAATTTGTTAGATCTGTTGAATGAAGTGTCATCCGTCAACATATTTTCTTTTCCAATTGAAAGATTCTTGGATTTTAAATATTGTCCTCAATTCTGCACTTATCTATCGACAATCTTACATATTAGTCGACAGATCCTGTAACATTCGATAGATTTTACTTATCTATCACCAGAAATCTGCAAATTGAAGAAGATTAACATTAAACCCATATATGTTGAAAAATATGGTAAATCGGTAGACAGATGTCTATGTAACCGATCTATATTAATTACAAATTTCATTAGTTTTAATCAAATTTTCAATCTATTTTAAGCTTTAACCGTCTGTATCTCTCTTTTTTCTCTCCCTAGTTATCTGAAATTCACCAAAAATTCATCCAATCTCTTACAAATCATACTATTCCATCACCCTAATTCCTTTTTTCTTCACTTTCTAGCCTTATCCTTGATCGATATGGCTCATAAAAAACAAAAGCACACAACTCTCAAGAGGATCAAGAAAAGGACAACTTGTAACATTCTGGTACTTGGTTCCACAACCGATGAGGACTATAAGGTTACGACACCATGTCATAACCCCTCACAATTCACCACTGCTCCTCTTCTACTGTACTCTACCATGTCACTACCTCAAACTAATGTTCCTATTGGTAAGGGTTCTAGTTCTCAAACTATCATTCCTTCTTTTATTTAGTGATGCCCGTAAAGTCATATTTTATAGTGAATTTTCACGGTGTTTGAATGGTCGTATATAAACGACCCCTATTTTGTCAAAACTAGGGATTTACTTTGGATAAATTGGTTCAAATTGCAAGGTTTGTATGACTTTTGTTGTGATAAAGACAAAAGTTATCCACATTTTGTAGCCCGATTTTTTGTCAATCTTAATATGATAAAAGGCAATTACTGCACAAATATAAGCTTTACCTCTAAGGTTAATAACGTCAATTTTGCAATGACGGCAAGTGCAATCAATAAGTGGTTTAGTTTTTTCCCTAGCACAACATACTTTCATTGTGGTTTGAATTGTTAGGAATTTTACTTGGACGCCATAGAGTTGAATTCATTTATCAAGATGGTGTGGAAACCACTAAGGATGGATGTCTACCGGCATCTAGCTTCTACTTTCATGAAAAACTCGCACGCTTATTTATTGTGAGGTGCTTCTGAGCTCAATTCTAAGGAAAAGATATGGTGACACAATCACTCATATTCATAATTTACATGCTTCTTTACATTTTTAAGAATGGTATTCCCATTGACACCAATAAGATAATGCTCGATTGCATCGAGAAGTGCACAAGGATTAAGAATAGGAAATTATCGTACACGATAACAGTAATAACTTTTTTTGACGTTAGGATGTGCCACTCATGGAAGCCTCCTATGACTTGAGATATGTACTTGACAAAAAGACATTATGCTAAATGAAAGTCAAGAATAATGACCAAAATGGTTTTTAGGTGTGGGGGAAGGTACAAGTGACTCAACTCGACCATCTCAATTTTTTCTCATTTTCTAGATCTTCCTCTATTAATACTAACGACACTTCTTTCGATACATGTGTCCTTTCTTCTGAGATGATGCATATGGATTTGCCTCCACCTATGGCTCCTATACGGATTTCGATGAAGGGTGTTATGGCTTTGTTAAAGAAGATATGGGAGAAGATGGTTTATAACTACAAGAAGATGAAACACAAGATAGCGCGAGGCTCAAAAATGGCTTCTTAAGGCAAAGATAGACTATTTTTATGGTCACCACAACTCTGAACGTTGCCCAGAGAGGCCTCAATGTAGATCTTTTTGACAACGACAAAAGAGGAGAATAAACCACGAGGGAGTTGCATCATTTGAAGACTTTTGCCACTGTCATTTATGTTTTTCTTATGTTCTTATGTTATTCTTGTTCTAGATAATTTTTTCACGTATTTGGTTAGCAGTGTTTTTGTCGTAGTTGTTAGACGATGTTTAATTTGTATTTATTATGTGTTTGGCATTAGCTTGGCCATATTTTGGCCTTGGTTGTTTTGATGATATTGCTTATCTTAGACTATAAGCTATTTATGTTAATGGGTTTCTACCTTAGACGATGTTTATATATATGGTTTTGAGTATGCTTATGAGCATTATAGTTGTTTATGTTTATAATTTGTTTATATGTATGAGTGTTTTATATTTATGAGTTATTATGTGTTGTGGTTGTTTATCACTCAATTCATATATATTGAACCTACTTAGTCATAAAAAGTTTTTAAATTGCTCCATATATTGACATCATTATATGTTAGCAAGTGGTTTTGATTTTATGCACTTACTTCAGGGGAGCAATAACGAGTTTATCATTAAGTGTTTGTCATAATAAAAAATAGGAAGTTTGTTGCTCCAAGGTTTGAAAATAAAAACAAGCTATTGAGATATATACTTTTCTACTCTCCATGACATCCTCTATGTAGTGGTATAATTTATATCGTCTCTTTTTATCGGGGTCGATACTTCAATTTATGTGCTAATAACATTTGGTAAAATAAAATTAGGAATTATTTTCCTTATGCTGTGTATATGCTTTTATATATAGGATCATGGTCATTCAAGTGGCATAGCTCAAAAATTTTAGAGGCTCGAGAAGTAGTGTTCGGGTACCAATCAACGAGACGTGTCGAGAATTTGCAGAAAGGGTGTTTATATGATTTCGAAAGGCCTACCAGGTATGGGTAGATTCAGGCCTTAATATATTTTGAAATCTCCGTTAATATATTTACATGTTTGGCATGTTTTAGTTTTCGGGCATGTAGTATCATTTTCATATAGGAAAATGACTTCGGGAATGAGTAAAATATATGTAAAATGGAAATCATAGAACATATATGCTGATAACATAATTAGTTATACATGTATATATATATGTATATGCCACGGTATAATAGATATATATATACATATACTTATTCGAAGGATGAGGATTTAGCATCGTAGTGCCTCGTGTTGGAGTTGTGGTCTTCGTGATAGAACTATGGATGCATTGGTCTTGAAGTCATGGTATGACTCGTGTATTCATAGCATTCTTATATATATATCATCATAGTAGTATGTACATATATATTCTTAGCACATTCATGGCATTCGAAGCATTTGTGGCATTTGAGACGCACTTGCGGTATTCGTAGTGTTCGTGGCATTTGGGGTATGTGTGGCATATTATAGTAGTTGATTACTACCTTTGTAGTATATATATAAAGAGAGAGACATATATATACATATACATATATATATATATATATATTGTAGTGTACTGATATATATATATATATATATTCATTGCTTTCGTCGTTGGATGTGTAGTGTTTCTGTGCCAGTAGTGGCAATTCAGTGATAGCAGTGGCATAGCTGTGGTGACTATGATGTTTCTGTGATGACAGTGGCGTATCCGTGGCAGATAATAACAGAACAATAGAGCTGTAGTAGTGTTGACTACGGATGTAAAGATATATATATATATATATATACATATGAGAGTTATATATATTTATATGAGGATGGTATACATTTATGAGACATATATGTACGAGTAGAGAGTTACATTTATGAGGGATATATGTACGAGTAGTGGTATACATATATGAGAGATATATGTACGAGTAGAGATATACATATATGAGATATATATGTATGAGTAGAGATATACATTTATAAGAAGAGATGTATGGGTACAAACAGTGATAGATTTATATGAAAGATACATATATACATGAAGAGTTATATATATATATACTCGATAGTACTACTATGGTTATCACATTTACGGATTTTGGAAAAACTTATGAGTTGGAAAATAATAATTTTGGTAAAAGAAATGATATTTTTTTTATGGAAACAATATGATTACTTGGGGAGTTTCATACTTGATATTTTTTTTAATAAAAGAAAATATATTTTGGATATATATTCAGACGTATTCAATGCTCATGGCACCTGCATTTCTCGTGCTACAATCATGGCACCTGTATTTCTTGTGCTACGCTCATGGCACATGCGTTTCTCGTATTGTGCACATGGCACATGCGCTTCTTATGCTGTATATATATATTTTCAGGGAACATCTGACAGCTCTAAGTCAGAACCTAGCCGGGATGTGTAGCGATATTATACAAGCCCCTGATAGCTTTAAGTCAATGAGCGTCTGATAGTTCTGTGTTAGGATACCCGGTAGTATGAGTTGCCTTAGATAGATCTGGTTGCATGAGTTGTCTTCGATAAACCCAGTGGCATGAATTGCCTCAATAAACCCAGAGGTATGAATCGTCATAGGCAAGAAATGTGATGTGATATGAGAGGAGGTCGAATGTGACTATGCGATGTGATATACGAGGAGGCCGGATGTGACTACGTGATATGATATGCGAGAAGGCCAAGTGTGCCTATGCGATGTGATATGCGAGGAGGCCGGATGTGCCTATGCGACGTGATGGGATATGCGATGAGGCCCACTAAGCCTATCAAGGAGGTCAAATGTGCCTATGCGATGTGATGTATTCGATGAGGCCCAATGAGCCTATCAAGGAGGCTGAATGTGCCTATGCAATATATGGTATTTGATGAGGCATGATGTGCTTATTCTAGTAGGCTTGATGTGCCTATGTGACGTGATGTGTTCGTAGAGGGCTTGATATGCTTATTCATTTACCGGTGGTCGCGTCATCGTGGGTGGTGGATTACTAAAGGCTTGGTTGCATTACTACCAGTGGCGGATCATAGCGTTGGTATGTGGTATGATGATCAGTGCTTTGCTATTTCGAGGAGGCATGAAATGTCCTAGGCTAAAATCCCCATTCGCAGTTAGAGACATGAGATGCCTTTATATTTTGGTATTTTGAGGAAGGCATGAGATGTCATGGGTTGAGAACCCCATTCGTGGTTAGAGGCATGAGATGGATTCGTAATTCGGGGTTTGTGGTTTTGGATTCATGATTCAAGATTCGTGATTTGGGGTTCATGATTCGAGATTCAGGATTCAACACACTCGTAGTTAAAGGCATAAGATGTCTTCGTGATTCGACTAAGGAGGTCAAGATTTGGTACTCTAGGATTTGGTAATAGTTGATATACTATAGTGCCTAGTGTACTTTAGTATTTATTGCATTTAGATATTGTATTACTCATAGCACTTATATATGCTATATGTCATCATCGTTGGGGTATATCTTGAGATAACTTTTATGTTTTATCTCATGTTGTGAATATACCTTACATTACTTAGAATTTATAAGTATACATTGGAGATGGGAACATGGGGAGGGGGGAGGGGGCGGTTTAAATGCATTGCATGTGCATACATATAGTTTATACTTAGTAGATTCCCCTTTATCGTTTGGTTTAGAATCTGACACGTACATTTTTCTTTTGTACATATACTCATGTGATCTTGTAGGGCTAGAACGTGGTTCTGGCTGGCTAGAGGATCAGGCATAGCTTTGGTGAAGATTCAATTAAGTGTTAAAGTGGAGCTAGACTAGAGTGGTAGTACTCTAGGGTTATGTACAAGCTTATATTTTAGCTTTGTACGAGCAAGTAGCTCGATGAGATATTGTATTTGCAGTAGAGTGTTGCTGTCTAGATTATGTATTGCGCATCTATTACTATGAGGATGTTTTTCTATTAGATATTTATGTTGCACTCGTATGTATTATGATAGGATGGTGGGTTGTGTTTTGGTTGTGGCAGTTATGAGGTTGTTACTCTATTTTTCTTTTCTTTTCTTTTCTTTCAGTTCACGTCCCCAGGTTTAGGGAATTTGGGACATGACATTATACTCAATTTGCGAGTGTAAGTTCATACTAGGGTCTCATGTAGCTCGAGGTTATAATGATTTCAAGTAGTACCCACAAGTCTACTTTAATTAACTGGAAGCTAAAGGAAATTTAAGGGGAGTCCTTGAATAAGAAGAGTAGGGGTTTATACACAATGTCAAAATTGTTACTAAATCACTATATATCGTTGCGTATCATATTTCTTTCCTTACTTTATTTTTAATACATTCATTGCTCATATACTATCACATTCATCACTTATTCATTATCACTTTTGCTTAAACTTGAAAAGAACAATTTTAACTCGATAAATTTTTTAAAGAAAATAATTTCACCCCCCTCTTGTTTTGTCATATTGAATCAATAGAGTTGACCATCAAATTCTTTTTTTTTATTATTTTTATATTCGTACTATTTTTTTGGGCTAAAGGTGGAAGTTATTGGGAGATTGGCTCTAGACTAGCCAATCTTGAAGAGCATAGCCTGGGTAGTTGGGCTTACAAGTTTGTAGTTCCATACAAACTTGGCAGTTTGCACGCTTTTGTATTTGACGCAGTTTAGACTTCCTATTTTGGATTAAGTTTCCTTGTATAACCTATATATATCTGTTGAGCTAGTGTATTAGGGTTAGGAGATTATTCTTTCTTGCTTTTGAGTCAATTAAACAATTGTGGGAGTAGTCTTTGAAGGTTTTTTCAAAGCGGAAAAATCCTAAATAGGTGCAAGACGTGATAATCCTCAGGATATTCTAAGTGGTGAGCGATGGGTTTCATTATAATCTTGATCTAACTATAGTGGAACTAGGGGGAATAATCCAATTTGGTGATCGATATACTTCTTGTAGTGTGGTTTTTCTGTTGGTTTTTTTTTTTTTTTTTTAATGTTGATTTTGTTTATTGTTGTTAGGTTATGTGATCTGTTTCAACGTCAAGTTGTAAAGTTCCACAGTCTTGGACGTTGCTACTTTCATTCCAAAGGTTAATTGGAAGTAGCGAAACCCTCAACATTGGGTGAATGCAGCAACCCCTCACCTATATCAATTTGCTTCTCTCTATTCTCAAAACTAAATAATAACCCATTGCATTCAACGGGCAATGCGAATATATACGCCCATGGAGCCTACCCTTGTTTCTAAGGTAGATTAAAAGGTGTGAGATATGTTGTTTAGCATTGGAATACCAAAGCGCCAAAATGATCCCCTAAAAAAAGAAACCCCAACCTTCCCAACAAGATAATCTCTTGCAGAAAATAATTGAATTGGCCTCTCTTATTGGGATATTTTAGGTCCGCCATTATTGATGAGAGAAAGAGGTCCAAATATTTTTAAGTTTTAGGATGTTGAGACATGCTAAAGAAACCGGTGTTCACATCTAATTTGCTGTTATGATGTGGTTGAGACTGAAACATTTGAATGTGTTGCATAGGTTTTACGTAAATGAGAAAAAAATATGGAGGAAAGTAATGCATTGTCATTTGTTTTCTTTTTTCCTTTTCATGCAATTTTATAAAAACAATTTTATGCTTACTGTTGCTCAAGATGGATAAATATTAATAAGAGAAATAAAAATAGTTTTTTCAATTTCAGTCAACCTGAAGAAAAGTTCATATTAGTTGACGGGACAACAGGGTTTCAAATATAAGTTGTTATCATTACGTTACGCAATGGTTTTAGGAGTCGCCGAAATTGTTATAGGTCATTACGGAGGTGAGAATGAAATTCGCAGCCGTAATGACCGTTATGTCCACTGTATTGGCCGTTATGGCCGTTAGAAAAATAAAATTAAATTAAAAAAAATAAACAATTATATTTTGGGATTTAGAAAGAAAATTTATCATAATAATACGAAAATAATTTATTAGAGGCAAAAAAAAAAAAAAATTGAGTGGCCAAACAAGCACGAGAGATGATAATGAATTTCGTAGAAATTTCAGATTATAAGATATAAGAGATGATATTATTATCAGAGATCTCATACCATGAGTCCCAATAAAAACTTCCAAACTTAATGATGTTTGCATACGAGACAAAAATAAGGTGTATCAAAATTTTACATTCTGTAATAAGCCAGAAGAGAGATTTGAAAACAAATGAATGTATAGTCTCGAAGAATATGGCTTTAGTGGGAGTGGACCATTTTTCAGTAATGATAATTAGAATTATTCTAATCTACCAAGCATGTATCTCACTTCTTCCAATTACTTTTCTTATGGTGATAGAATACAAGATAACTATCCATTACTAGATTTTATCCAGGCTGTTGGTTATGATGATCTTGTGCAACCTCTTTTTTTCTTTTTTTTTGGGTGTTTTTGTGCAATCTCAACTTCCTTTTCTCAACCAAGTCATATCTCAAAGAGGGAACTAAGTGAAACCGAAGGAGGATATTTCTCATATATATTTCCTACAGCATGACAAGGCACCAATAGTGATAATTAAGAAGCAAGTTATGAATCTTCACGTTATTCCTTTTGGATATAAAATAAAAATGTATAAAATGTGTGTTTGATGTTATTATTATTTTTTATTTGATGTAAATTATTGTTATCTATTTTAAATAAATTATGAAATATGATCTTTTATTTTTAAAATAACTCCAACGTATAAAAAATATTTAAAATAAAAAAGTATTAAATCATTAAGAAATAAGAAATTTCAACATGAAATATATTAAAAATATACGAAATTATTAAGAATGTAATTTTATGGTATAAATAGTGCGTAATAATAAAATTTAAATGAGCTGAGCGAAGTTGGAAAAAAAATTCGCAACTTCGCTTTCAGCAACCGTTGCGCTACGGCCGTTACACCCCTAAAACTATTATATTGTCACCGTTACTGTTATGCGTCCGTCACTGTTATTTAAAACCTTGGTAGGAAAGGCCTAGTGTTGTGGTTTTATTCTATTCTATTTTATTTCAGATCACGTGTCCAATTTCTACGGGATCCGAGACATGAAACCTCTGGTTGAATTCTTCGAACTCTATTTCATTATACAGATACTAGGTTCCTCAAGTCATATTTAAGCAAGACCATACAAATCACGGTTGTAAAAATCAGTTGTAACCATTACACGACAACGGAAACAAATATGGGCCAATATGGTGGCAATAATGAACTCCCTAGTGTATGGGCAACCAACACGACTCTATCGGCTATTATGGCCATATCGGCTCATCAAGATCCGCTACACAAGAAAAGAAAAGGGAAAGAAACATCATAAAAAAAATATCACATCTTCAGTTTTTGTAACCGTTATGCTACGTGAATTTCACTTCAAAACCTTGATACAAACACTGCAAAGTAGTAGCCGAGCAGTCATCAAAGATTCCCCCTCTCATCTACACTAGGTTCAACTCCTAACCTAGCGGAATCATCGTTAGAGTACTAGACCAAATCAGGTCCTCCAACTATACCAATTGTGGGAAACAAATACCTACTAATATCAATATTTGAAACTTAGTATGGTTCATCCTACTAAAACAAAACCCCATCAAGCAAACAACAAACCTACCTTCCACCCAAACAAATGCACAGTCTAAAAGAAGCTACATACATATCTCTCACTAGCTTCACAACAGAGTGTAAATCCCCCCACTTGGCCCCATGCCTGAGTTTTCCCAAGTCTTTTCGATGGCCTTATTGCAAGATGAATTAACCGAATTCGCTTCCTAACTCAAAATATTGTTCCAAGATTGATGAGAAACGTGACTCCCATGGTTGATAGGAGCATGATCAATAGATCATTGGATAGTCCCCCTCCCGCAAAAACATACTAGAGCCTACCTCAATCTAGAGGCTTGGGTCAATTTTATCTTCGGACAAAGTAAAAAGAAATTGGTTGACCTCTGCGATAAGATCAATAGTCATAGAAGGTCATACAGGACTTATCTGGCATAGGTTTCAAAATCTAGGATGGCTAGGTTCTTAAACTCCAAAGACATGGCTACTGCAGCAATGGAGTTGAGGAGTTTTGATAAGAATAATTCCGTGATTATACTTAACTTGACCAAAATAGGTTTTTCCTTATCGGTCAGTGAATCATTATGCTCCGATTTAGTCAAGTAGCTTCTTAATTCTCCGATGTCAAATGGACAAGGATAGTTGGATATGTCGGGAGATTGGATCTGAATCCGAGTGCACCAGGAGCTTTGAAGGAAGTAAATAAGTCTTGCACCAGACAAAGAAGCAAAAAAGGTCAAGTGAATTACAAGAGTTTTCATCTAGTGCATGAATTTTATTGTACAAGACAATCTTTCTTATGCATGCACGACTTGACTTTGAATCGGAAAAAATTCAAATTCTGCTATGTTTTCTTGTGTAACCTATATATAATTGCCTAGGTCATGCATTAAGGATATGAGATCATTATTTCTTAATCTTGTGAGGTTCAAGTAATTGTAAGAGAGGTCTTTGAATGGTTTTCAAAGGGAAAATTCCTTTAGGGGTGTGAGACGGGAATATTTTTCTTGATGGTTTGTCTGAAGGAAAATACTCAGGTATTCCAGATAATGAGCAATGATTTTCATTATAATTATGGATCTACATTATAGAGAAGGTTCGAAAATAATCAGGTCTTGAAGTTGGAATATTTTTGGGGCTTTGTCTTGTTTTTTATTTTTATTTTTTGCCGAAGGGATGTGTGATTGGTTTCGCAACCATGGGTTGAGTTCCGCTATCATTGGCATGGTTATTGTTGGTCCCTAAGATTAATTTGGATATGCGATATCCACCAAATGGTATAAGAGCACAAACTAGGTGGCTAGGGCATAGTTTATCACCATAAATGACGTAAAGAACAAAATTGCAAAATTCGATGTGTCTGATTCGAGAATTTTGGAGAATGCAAATCACTGATTACCTTTATGGTGAGATTTGTAGGGACCTTTGAAGACAAGGCCAAAGAAGATGTATCAAGGCAAGTATGAGGTCTTGGATCACAATGCACTTGTTGTCATGAAGCTCTCTTTGTTGCATGGTGTTCAACGTTGAAGACAAAAAGACCACGGTGGCTCTCATGAAGGCATTATATCAGGAACGTATGAAAAAAGCTCTCCTTGATAACCAAGGTGTCACGTGCGCCAATTTTCAGATGGATGAAAGTGCTTCAGTTTTGAAATATTTTAAAGAACTCAGCGATACTGTTTCCAGTCTTTGGTGTGACTATTGTCGGTCCCTATGGATAATTGAGTTCGATGATATGGACAGCATAACAAAAGTTAGGATTTAGAAAATTTGATGGAAATCTTCTTTGAGCAAAGATATCGATTGGCCTCCAAGGAACAAATTGTACTTTCCCAAACCAATTACCCAGAGCGCTACGCTAAGGGGAGAACTTTATCAGTCTCATGCACCTTATAACCCTACATATTCGTGTTATTTTTACACAATCGATACTTGTCCACACTCATGCATGGACTTACTTGGGCATCAGAGGGCCTCTGCTGGTGCACCACCGAGTGATGCTACCTCATGTTCAAGTGTGCAAGACAATACCGGGAAAAGATCAATCCAGGGTTTGTGATTTGTTGTGTGCTCGCACTTGATGATCTTATCGCATAGTAATTATCAACTCTGGGTACAATAGCTACTCATCATTGTCCTCTAATTATGCAATAATAAAATTTCCAGATTATCTTAGACAAATATGGTCATATGTATAGTAAGCAAGGCAAGAGAACTAAAACTCACTGTTTTTTAGAGAAAACAAAGAGCCTTTAAAATAATTGGAAACGAAGAATGGAAACTCAAAATTATAGAATGCGGAAATTCCAAGTTCAGAAGGATTTGTTGTCCTTACCGGAATCCAATGGGGTTTTCGGGGCACAATTTCATCCGATTTTCTAAAGGGTAGCAAAAATGTTTCAAATTTTCTCTCCACAAATGAACACCATCTTTGGCATAATCGGTACTACCTGTGTAAATCAACCCTCTTTCGTTCACCCCTGCCTTGTCCTCTTCTGGCATGCTAAAGAATTCCTTAAGAACTCTAATAACATCAACCGAACTTTCTCGAGTTATTCCATGGTTGATAACCTATTAAATACAACAGCATAAGCCTGCATTAGCACTACTATATATGGAGTTATTGTCTCGATCGTAGTACCATAATTTGTAGAGCTAAGAATTAATGAATCTCGATATTTACTCGTCTTTACTTCCAGTTCAAATTTTCTAGCACTATGCATTTGTTCATCTTGTGTTAAACAACTTGAGTTAAAAAAAATGTACCCAAAAGTACTTTGAGAATAATAAACAAAGCATATCTTTCGCATTTAAATTAGATTGGATATAGGTTATAGTGATAAATAAAATTTATTGGTGACATAATGTATGAGTTACATAGACGAGATTTGCGATAATGAAGGATTGTTAAAGTTAATTATATCGGGATATTAGAAATATGTCCTCTTTGGCGAGTTGTGCCTTATATAACCTCAAACTATTAATAAGAGTACATAGGGTGGGAGGGTCGGAAATCAAACTCGGGCAACCAAATATGCATGTACATATATTAGAGAAAATGAAATTATGAGTTTGAAAGTATAAAATTTGGTAACGTATACCTGAAAAATGCCAAAGTTTTTCCCGGCTTCTATAATTTGTTGAATTATATGATCCCGTTCTTGTCCTTGAAGGTTGATGACCGGAATATCTTTAGACAAATGAGCATCGTGTTTCCCCGGCCTTCTTTCAGGTGGAAAGATGTAATTTTCAGGCACGGACTCAACGTCAAACCAGCTCAATGCAAGCTTCTCCATTATCGCTCATACAAATTCTATATTTTTCGGCCTAATGATTCTCTAATTCTATGTGCTTAAATAAGAATTTTAAGCAATGCCCATGTTGTGTGAGTCAACTGAAAACAAGAAATTTTAGAAAAATTGAAGGGGGCCAGCACAATTTAATTTTCAAAAGTACCTTTCCAAAGCGTAGTTCATCATCTGTCTTGTACATTGAGTCTTCCACAACTTGAAAATAAAATAATGGTGATGACTACATAAACATATATATATATATATATACATATATACACACACATACATATATATGATTGTAAGTAAACAGCTAAGCGAATAATTTGTTTTACAAACCCTATAAAACCTTGCACGTTAACACCGGCGTTGGAAAAATCAGGATTAATTTCATTTTTCATCCCTCAATTATTGGCTAGGTTCCATTTTTGTCCCTATACTTTCATATTGTGCACTTTAAGTCCCTAAACTTTATGTATTGTGCATTTTTTGTCTCTTGCTTTAACACCGTTAAAAATTTCCGTTAAGTATGATAATGATACAAAACTTTGCACATGATTCTTACTTTTTATATCTTTTAGGTCATATTTTTAATATTTAAAAATTTTAAATTCAAACATCACATTATTACTATCTCTAAATCAAACTTTTAACTTATAAATATATAATAAATGAAATTCAATTATATTTAAAAGCCAATGAGAAATTATTTGAATTTTTAAATTTAAATATCGCATTATTGTTGTCATGTCTTTTTTTTAAAAGTATAAATTTTAAATAATTTAAAGCACCTTAGAGTTAATGGAAATTATGTGGGGGTTAGATTTAAGGGAAAATATGCACAATATGTAAATTTTGGAGAATTAAAATGCATAATATATAAAGTTGAAGCACTAAAATTGGGTAATACTAAATCATAAGGACACAAATAGAACATACTATATAGTTTAGGGACTAAATATAAAATTAACCCGAAAAATTATATATAAACAAAGCCACATCGATGATTACTTTGTACCTTTTCTTGGTTAAATAGGACGGAGCCGAAAGATTCTGGCTAAATTACATTTTGTTCCCTTCCGCTTTGCAATAATTGCAATTTACCCCTACGATATCAGAAATTGCGGTCAACCTACTTTTGCTCTAAAGTGAAAATAATCTCTTATCTCAAATAAATAGCTTGAAAACCCCAAAATGCCCCTCCTTACTGTCCTTTCTTTTTTATACATACCCTTCCCAATGTACCTGAATTCGTCATTTCTTACCTAGACACAATCCGTAGCTTAAAATTTCCAATTTAAAAAATCAAAATCATTTTCTCTTTTATACTTCTTTTCGAACAAGCACAATACCATGGCCACTCTTCTCTTTGGTTACCATTTCCCATCCCATCCAAAGAATATAAAAAGAATTTACATTGTTTGGTAAGTAAATGAACTTATTCTTAGTTTTTTCATCTTTAATAATAAAAGTACAAATTTAAGAATCACTAACACTAGAATTATTAAGCTAATATTTACAAATATTAGAAAAGGCATATACATTTAAAAACATAATAACAAATGAGAACTGAAAGTTAGTAATAATTTAGATTAATTGATAGCAAAAAGTATCAGGAGAAAGAAAAAATATAAAGAGTCAATTGTGATGACGAGCGCTTTTAACTTTTCACAACAAAAGTAAACTTGTTAGGGTTGACTGTAATTAATAAAACCTCAGGGAAAAACTAGTAAAACCTTAGGGTGGTAAATTATAATTTACCCAAAATTTTATTGTGGCTATTATTTTTTTTTTTTAGAGATAGCACCATGATATGCAACTCAGGTTTGTATCATTGGATGAAGAATATAATTTCAACCCACTCTATCCAATAATACAGAGTCAAATTGCTGGATTCTACTACATATTTTTTATATTTTTAGGGTATGATTTATCCCATAAATTTTTACCCCTGCACCAGAAAATTTTTGATTAAGTCTCTCTCACTTTCTAATCCTGGGCCTGGTGAAATAGAGAAGTGGACTTTGAAGAAATTGCTTTAAATGCAAAAATGATACAGAACAAGTTGCAAGCATATTAATTATATAAATAATGAACTCAATCTTAAAAAAAAAGAGAAAAGAAAAGAAAAGAAGGTAAAATGGTATGAAAATGGCCAAGGGATATTTGTCTTATTTGAGTAAGGAATATACAGAGAGAAATATGTACATTGTAACCAGTCCACGATGAAATAAACCATTACACTCTATATATTAATAGTCCATAATTTACAATTGTGGCAATTATCAAGACCTATTATTTATAGCACACCTCTATTTACGAAATTAATTTCATGCAAAATTATTATTCTTTACTAATTTAATTGCTATTATTTATAGCACAACACTATTTACAAATCTGATTATAGAGGCCTATTATTTATAGCTCACCATTGGTTACAAATTTCACATTTTTTATCTGCTATAAATTTATCGTAATGATTACATCTCCAATTTTTTTAAAAAAATTAA
>MKEJ01094715.1:0-11713 GCA_001753735.1 Embelia ribes
GCTGTTATCTAGCTTAAAACTAACTCTCCATCTCGTATAGAACCATGTCATCATTAATATCAGTAACTAGCACATCCCCACAAGACACATGCTTTGATTAAAAGCATTCTTCGCATAATTATATGGTTAAAAATCACAATTATTTGCACGGTCAAATTATTAGCCATAAAATTGTAAAGGTTACACTTCATATGAAGGATCTCTATTTTACTTGGATCGGAGAAGTCAAGCATAATTGATTACAGTGACTACAGCAAGGACAAATGATATCTTCTTACAATTTTTAACTTAGAAACAAATCAAATAGCTGAATTTGATCACCTCTCTGGTTGGTCCACTGACCTGATCTGAGACACTTGCTCTCATTCTAAAAATTATTTCCATAGGCTAGAACTACAGCGAGGGAATGAAAAAAAAAAGGAGAGAAGTTCCAACATTGTGAGAGAAGTAATTAAACTGAAGAAAATGCAACCCACTGCCCATGGAATAAACTAATAACTATTTCCGATGATTATACTGGGTCAGAAGATTGCAACTCTAATACAGCAATTGTAACCCTCGCACTATGTATGGGGTAAGGATTTCTCCAAGTAAACGTACAGAAAAGAAAACTATCAATGTATAAATATTATCCGTGATGAACAATGGTCTTGTTTTCCTTCACCTACGTATGACAAATCATAACTACATGCCAACAACCAGCCATCATAGCTTCTCAATCTAAAGATTTAAATGTCTCTCTTCAAAGGATAACTCAAAACAAACATATAGTCAATATCAAGATCCTTTAATTAGTGGTCATACTATCAAATAAACAAACCCCAACTCCGATTGAAAGATTCAGTGCCCCACAAGTCTGCATTTTACATAACAAACGTACAGCTAAAGTCAAAGACCACTTCAAGCATACCAGGGCTCCGATGATTTCTTCGATAGTATTTTGGCTGAAACAATTATCAATTGATTCAATCCTGCCCCACATACAAAAAGAAAAAGTATCAAAAAACAGCTGGGACACAAATGAAAGAAAAAATGCAAGATTCAAATATTGAAAAGCTCTAAATGGACAGACTACTCCAATGACTGAGGCAATTCATGAGAAAGGCAGAGTAGAAAAATCTACACATGTATGTTTGTGAGGCTTTGTGCAATTGGCAAATTGGATAGGGAGTAAAAGCATTAAGGAGACAAAGCAATTTGGATAGGGGGTGAAATTGTTTAATGGCGTCGAAGGATAAAGGCAAAATGAAACAGGCTAAAGAATTGGGAGTGAATGAACACTTAAATGGATAGGGATAAAATGAAACTAGGCAAAAGGATCGGGGGGAAAGTGAAATTTCCCCCAAACAAAGATCACTAACAAATTAAGAAATAACAAATGATTGCTTACAACAAATTTGAATACAGAAACTTTCAGAACAGAAAAGTTACTTATGGATAATGCTGCTCCTATCTGGGTAGACAATATCACCGTATTGAGCAAGAGATTCCCCGATGACAGACGGAACATCAGTGTTCAATTTTCCGAGGCGTTCTTCAATCATAGCCAGTCTCTGTTGAAAGAGTAAAGTGCTCGGAGCCATCAATGAAGGGAAACAAGCTAAGATAGAGGATTAAGCTAAAATAGATAACTTTAGGAGACAAACAGCATTAAGGGAGTAGTGTGTAGCTAGACCGCAGGCGATCATTTCCACTCCATTTACTTTTTCTCCTGTTAAAGCTAAGTATTCACCTGAAGGAATGGGAAAGAAATACTTTTAACTTTTATAAACCAGAATATATGCTCATAACAAAGAAAATACATACAGAATCAGCACATCCCTGATATAAAGACTCTTAAGTCTCAGACAGAAGACTGATCTCGTGATATATAACCAGAAAGGTAATAAAGGCCAATCATTTGGCAAATTTCAGACTCAAAGAAATATGTTATTAGAGTGGTTGGGGTTTAACCGAAGTTTATAACCTCTGAATGCATAATCCTATCTTAAGCCCAAAGATTCCAGCCCCATTGCAGATCTGAATCATAGCATATAAGAATACATAAAAGCAGTCCATAGTTTCTATGTTATACTCTATATATTGGCATTTGACAAAGCCAGAAATCAAATGGTGTATCGGCTCAGCTAAAAGATGAGCAACTAAGATGCATAACTTATCTAAATAGCCAGCTATATTGTGTAATATTGAAAAGTTAAACATGGTGTGGATGAAAAAGAAAATGTTTTAGAATCATTACTAAAGCATGTCGAAAAAGTCCAAGGTTACAGCATCTCAAATAACTGAATTGAAGTATTATTACTAGAGGAAATATATTTAAGAGTAGATGTTACCTAGATAGCCCGGTAGTCGAGAAAGATAGTAAGAAGCGCCTGCATCAGGGTGGAAACCCATTTGAGCCTCTGGGGTAGCAAATACCTGAGTTGCAATGGCCAAAGCACTATTACTTTTTAAAGGTGAGTATCCTACATTATAGGAGTAAATAGGGTTAATTTAAATTTTAGTCCCTAAGCTACTGGGAGTGTTCCATTTGTGCCACTATGCTTTGATACTATGCACTTTTAAACCTTAACTTCACGTCTTCTATATTTTTCTTACCTAAACGTGATGCCATCAAGTCTCCATTTTATTTTCCCACTTTTAGTCTTAAACTTCGAATGTAGATTGACCAACATAAGGCAACAACCAGAAGCAAACACATCAATGAAATTATGCCGATCCAGAAAACATATCTATTTTCCCACTTTGTCTTAAACTTTGGGTGTAAATTGACAAACATAAGGCAACAGGCAGAAGTAAATACATCTATGAAACTATGCAGATCCAGGGAAAAAAAAAAAAGAGGAAAAACAGGGCAGAGAGCTGAGGAGGGATGGGCTGGGTGAAGGTCCGCGTGTGAAACAATGTTATCCTCTACTCCTCAGCATCACATGAACACGGCTATAACTTGGATGCCTACGTAGCGTCTGTACCGATTCTGTACACACGTCTGTTCGTAAATCATTTTACTTTCCTAAAATACCAGATGCAGCTTATTTGAAGATGACACTTTTCTTCATAAGCACTTTTGGTTTTTCTTCTATCAATACTTACATGTAAAAGTTTGATTGAAGATATCTTCTGTTGGAATAGTTGTTTTGTATTTTGAGAAATTGCATGTTTTGCGGCTTTTGATAGTTAATACTTAGTGGTTTAATTAAATGTTGTGACATTGTGAAAAACCAATGCCATATATCCTTTGTTCATTGTTTAGTACTTAATATCTCGTATATTTGGTGATCTCTTGTAAACAACAACTGATATATAACTTTATTAACTTATAAAGAATATTATTACAAAGATAAAAATGCCAAACCGCCATGTCTGTGTTTGTGTCCAACATATTTCAAAAATTTTCAAATCTATATATGTACCCGTCTGAATCCGCACTCACGTCCGAGTCCATGCGCCTTAGACCAACACTCCCGAAAGGGTAGTATCCCTGCGGGATTAATGTTAAGCATCGCCACATTTAAAATTATTAATGACGCATTACAGTTCGATCTAAATTGGGGATGGCTTGGGTGTTTCCTGAAAGTATGGCTTGGGAGTTTCCAGAAAGTATGGCTGGATGGTATGAATCATGTTTTGGGATTACGCTAGAAATTAAACCGTGTATTGTGTACAGTTAATTACAGGCATGATAGATCCTTCAATTAATCAGTTCATCTTTTTATTTGGAATTTAGATTTCTCCACCAAACTCGTGTAGGTACCTTTTCTAACAAAAATCTTATTACTGATCGACGTAGCACACAAATTTATAGAAAACAAAGGTCTAGAAATGGTAATGGTGGATGCATTAGGAAGTAAATTCTTCACAAAATTAGAGTAACCGAACTAAGATCAAGATGAAAGGTTGAGAAGCTTGAGACCAAATATGTCTTTAATGTTCAATTGAGTTTCAAAAGTGCTCTGAGGATTAAAGTGCTCTGGAGATATGTGAATATCTAATTAACAAAACTAAACAACAAATCACAGAAACTGAAAATATGTTCTCTCAAAAAAGCATTCGAGTTCTAGCTAAATTGTTGATCACCACCCCACACTTAATTTGAGGCAAATAAACCTATTTTCTTTGTTTTTTGGAGTGTTTCATTGTATTAAAAGAAGAAACTATAAGAAAGTGACTGTGTAAGTGTAGTTAAAGCCTCATAACCCTAGAAAACCAAATCTGGAAACAAACTTCATTGAACAGTGCACATCATTAATGCAAGATTGTAAGTTTCACACAGTTTCTTCCAATTTTTAGTTACACTATGAGAGTGAAAAATCCTTCTTCAAAGTAACTAACTGCCAACATAATTTTGTCACCGTTTTGCTAGTTAAAATTCTTCTTACCATAATAAGCACATTGTCAGCAAGTCCCGCATGGTGAAAATTAATACTCAGTCACTATATTTCAGTTGTCAATTGAAGAATTTACACATCTAATCTTTTTTCACTTAACCTCAACCTCAACAAGGTTTACAAAAAAAAATGTTAAAGAGTAAACCAACTTCATAAATTAATTTGTGTACAGAGCAAAATACCATTTTATCAGTCACCAGACGGAACATTCCCGGAAGAGAAATTCCAGTTGTGCCTCCCATTGTGATTCCATCCAATATAGCTACCTGTAAATGTTGCCCTGAACATTAGAATTGTAAAAAGAAAAAACTGACTATTAACCTGGCATAAATCACTGAAATTAAAACTATGCTACAAAAAAATAACCCATACATGGCACTGCCCAAAAACGCGTGGAGTGTAATTTCACTATTTCAAAACATGGTAGATATTGTTTTAGTGTGTGAAAACATCTTTCTACGTTATTGGGTTACAGGCAACAGGTTAGCGTGAAGGGTATAACATTTCTTCCACTTGTAACAAATAAAGGTCTTGTCATGTAAAATCACAAATCTAGTTCAGGATTTTAAATCAAAAACCACGATCGCTGCCTTCTTTTTGGTTTTTAGATTGTTTGAGATTAATAAGATATGGTCTCTTAACATCAAGAGCTTGATAAATGATGAACGCTTACAACTGGCTTCAGATGTGTCCCCAAAAGGTATGTCAACTTGTACAAAGTTTGGAAAAAAAAATTACATTCTTCAATTTGCCCTGAAATGATAAACCCAAGAAAAATATCAGAGACCACGAAAGACGAAGAATGATAATGATTATGAGAATAATAACAAATAGAATAACAAAGGGAGATTCTATCAACAAAAATGCAATTGTAAAATCAAGAAGCAGTATCATGTTTTCACACTAGGTCAGATTATTCAGGAGGGAGCAAAATTAACTGGGCGAGGAACTTGAGGCTAACAATATACAACAAAACTAAAAACTACATAGTGACATAAATGTGAGAATCAATAATTCTTTAAACACCCAACACTTATACGAGTGCTTGAGGACAATAGGACAATGTCAGGTTGCATAAGGTCTACTAATAACACCCAGCTTCTAGTTCCAGTGAACTTCAACCCAAAGCCTCTTCCTTCTCCCATAAAAAGTCGGCTCATTCCGCAACAACAAACTTATAATAGCTTATTTTTTGTTTTACACTTGAGATGCATCCCATTGGTCAGTGCTTTTAGTACACACGTTCTATGTATATAAGATAATCCTCTTTGAATTTGACCTCCGTGGTGGTTGAGAATTGATGTCAACTTTTAAAAGGTATCACAGTCTTCCAGCAAAAGGGTGATGGGAGAATCATCAGCTATTAAATACCACATCATCTTTCTTCTGCTTGCTCATTATCTACAACTTAATATCTCTACCACGGGACACGGAATCAGAAAATTGCAATTAACTCAGTCAGGGTAATCATATATTTTTTAGAAAGCATTTTAGCCATGTTAAAAAACCCAACATAACAAGAACTACCATATGGTTACTAAAATAAGCCCATAATGCTATTTATTGTCATTGAAAGAGCAATGCCTATAATAAACTGACAAGCCAATGCGCCAAGTCAAAGTTTCAACATCAGAACATAGGCATACTGCAATTCCTCGGAATGAAGGTTTAATTTATACAAGGTATTTACTAACCTAACTATTAAAGAATGTAGCCAGAAAAAAAAAAAAAGAAAGAAAAGAAAAGAAAAGAAAAAGTAAAGGTTCTTTGAGATGCCTACCACTACTACTACTGGTATCAACTAATTTCATAAGAGCTTAAACACCACGCAACAAACAACACCTAGAAATCACAATGTTTCTTCTATTGTCGGTTAGAAAAGAAAGTTTTCTTATATAGAAAAGTCCATAAACAAGGGGGCATTCGTAGCATAAAAAGAGGATACGTAGGAACTTAGTGCTATTGCTTCGGTTGGTCATGATGTTGCCAGTTTAGAGTGTGCTCCGCCTATATGACTGTGTAGGAACTTAGCGCTATTGCTTCGGTTGGTCGTGCTGTTGTCAGTTTAGATTGTGCTCCACCTAATGACTGTGTTGCTTACTCTTGGTGATCATCGTACCAATGAGTAATGCGAGAGGGAGTGGGAAAAGAGGATCCCTTTTACTCCAGGTCTGAGGTGAAGTTGCTAGCCATTTATCTCGGCTCATGATTCAATAAGCGTGCATTTTGCTATTGTGTCTCAAACTTCATAGTTTTAAGTGTCAACCCTATTTTCACAATGCTTGACAATCTATAAGAAATAAGCTTGGGCATTTCTTTTACTCTTCAAGGTGTTGGGAATGGAAGTGTTCCTAACTTCTCTATCTCCTATGCTTTGAAAATATGGATATTAAGAGTTTTCCAGATCCTAAAAAAGATGTTTTACTTTCTTCCCAACTGATTTATCTAGATTAAAATGTGTCCTGCAAACATTTCATCTGGCTTTTTCTATCATGATCTGCAGGCCCAAAAAATTGCTAATAAAAGGAGAGAGGACAAACACAATTTGTAACTTACATAAGTCTTGGAATATGTTTTAATTTTGAATTAGTCCATGAATTATAATATATTTTCTTGCTCATGGAAGTGCATAAGTGTAATGGCATCTCACCCAGCATCGCACATTCTATGTGCAAACATTAGAGAAAGCCTTCTTCATGGCTACATTCTGAACTTCTCCAATAACGTAACATGTGAGAGCATTTGCATCAGATTACCTTATTAGACTATCTAAAATACAGAAAAAAATGTTCTCTATCTATATTTTACAGAATATGTATTTTTTATCTTCTGCATCAAATTATCTATAACATTCCCCATTTTACTAAAATATAATTTTTTAAATCTTACACTATTCATTATTTTAAAATTTTACAAATACCAATACAATACATAATTATTTAGTGGTGGGCTTGGTGAAAGTTAGCCACATATATATGGTGGTGGGCTTGGTGATTTTGGCATAATTATTATTTTATGTTTGATAAATTGAATAGTTGCTCCTCAAATTTGGGTAACCAAACATTCAATTACCCATTTTAGGTAACAACTAAGTAATCTAATGTGGAGCAAAAAAAATGATATTGCCTAGTTTTTGTTCTCTAAAATAGGAAAATAATCCCTTTTGGATAAGCTTTGACTACTAGCAAAATCGAATAAGAACTTAAATTTGATCAGCAGTAAGTACTTTAAGCAATATCTCACAAACTATATAATCTCATTCATCAAAATGAGTTCTCTCTTTCAAAAACTGATGATACACTAAAATGACAATGCAGTAATTTTTGTGATTTGCTGGTAGAGAACTATTCCATCAAAATGAAGGCCATAAAGAATCAAAATTCTGATATAGAAATACAAATATATATATATATATATATATATATAATACTAACAATTGAGCACCTTTGTTATCACAAACCCAATATCCGGATTTTCTTCCCATGACTCGTAAAGTCTTTTTAATCTAATCACCTGCAGCAGAATACAAACTCTCATTTTCCACATTTACCTACATGGTTATGGAGCATGAAGTATATGAGAGGAACTTGAAACGTATGAAATGGAATAGAATCAGATAAGAAAATTTTTCTTATTTCAATTGTAATTAGAATATCATGTAAGAGGAAAGAAAGGAATAGACAATGGGAAAAAAACACTTGAGGGCTAGTTTGATACATGGAAATGAATGAGAGTAGAATGGCTTTTGTATTGAAAAAGTATCGTCATTTAGCAAATGGGCATTCTCACGACACAAAAATTCCATTCCCATTCTATTCTTTTCATTCCCAATTTGTTGGGTGGTAATGGCCATCTCCCTCTACGCTACAACTTTTCACTTATTATTCCTATTATGAGACATGTTCCCACTACAACCTTCAGTTTATAAAAGGAAAACCATTTCATTCCTATCTATTCCATTAGCATGAACACGACTGAGCCTCCTAACTTTTCCATTTTCTATTTACGGAATTTCTCTCTTGAGAAAAAAAAATCCTAGTATAATCTTAGAGCACTACAACCAGTGCCCCCTAAATGGCTTCCTATCCCAAATTATAAGGATTAAACTTAAAAGGAAAATCCTACCAGTGCATCTAAACACTATTCAATCCCCTAACATATGGAGTTTGCTTCAGCTTTCCGCTAATAGGGACTACTGTTGATCCCAGTTCTGTTTTTAAGTTTAGGTGGTTGTGGTTGACATTTACACAGCCTCTATAATAGGGGTTTGAGAATTTGAGGTATAGGGATCAAAATTTACAGGTTGAAAATAGGGAAACTGATGGGAACACCCACTTCCTCTATTGTCTGCTAAATAATAAGGAAAAATAATCACTTTCTATAGAAGGAAATGTGTATTACGGTAGGAGACAAGTACGTTGTTTTGCGTAGAAATGGGTGACGTCTAAAGACCCAACCTGATATCTTGGTTCCATTTAGCCGATCCAAATTTATTGGAATTTTAAGGTTTCTATATGATGATGACGATGATCACTTTATTCACTATTTCTCTTCCAATAACAACAAATACAATAACAAATACCCTTTAATGGAATTAACAAGGGTAACTCAAAATTTGACCAACCATAGAATTAGTAAGAGCATTGAGTGAAGATGGTCTATTGAGTACAACAACTCTCAATTTGACTCTCCCCTCCACTAAGGCCTGAATGAAAACAAAAATTTCAAAAAAATAAAACATGGGTTATTCTCAAATAGTACTAATTTAGTGATAACACAATCAAAGGTTGAAACTTTGCCTGGTATTGGGTATCATCGTACTGAGAAAAGTAGTTGGGTTGAGCAGAGAAGGGTTGTCCCTGATGAAAGCTGTATCTTTGCAGTGATTGCTTGAATGGGGAAAGGGCCTTCAGCCTTTGCATCTCTCTCTCCTTCCCTCTCTCTCTATCTCTCTGGCTATAGCAGAGCGTTGAGTTTGCTTCCTTCGTTCCGTGAAGCTATGACTGTGAAGTTTTCTTAATCTCAAGTTTTGGCCCTCGAGTTTTATTTAGTATCATTATTTACCCCTGTTTAAGAAGTAGATTACTTCTAGAACATATATTTTACCCCCTCTTTTAGAAGTAGAGAATAGATTCCTTCTAGAATTTATATATCTTCATACTTCCCCACGTTTTCTTCCTCATTTTAGCAAATTTCGTTGCTAAAGTAATTTCGGGACGTCCATTTAATATTTCCTCAATGTACAAATTATAATCTTATTTTATATTTTGTTATGTTTGAGAAAAATACTATATCACACAATTTCAAAGTTTATAAATTAATACTGCGAAAATAATGTAACAAATATAATCTTTATTGAGTTAAAGTAATGCAAGTACGTTCTCCAATAGTTTGCAATGACATAAACTAATTTTGTGATTATGCTCTGCAAACAACTTCAAGATCACCTCTTTCAGGTGGATTTAGTACTTGAATTTTGATAAACACTTGTGTTTGCGGTTTTGGATGCTTCTTGTGCATCAAATGTATAGATTTTTTGCTTGAAAAGCTTAGATCTACATTTTCAAAATTTCTTGTAAATAAAAGCATGAACTTTGACAAATTCTCTGCACCTTTCCTAAAGATTGAATTGTAATCTTTAATGTAATATTCTGAAGTTTACAGGTAAATTTTTTGTGTTGCTAAATAATATTATACGAGTTATGCAATTTTTGGATATTTAGAATTTTGGCAATTTATCCTATTTGTTTCTCGATATTTTTGGAATTTTTTTAATAAATAATAAAAAATTGGAGCCTCCTAAAATTTTAGGGTCCGGGGCAATTGTTATGCCTACCCTAGGCTAGGGTCGACCCTCGCTGACTGAGTCCTAAAACAAAATATAAATATATATAATTTGTATCTAATATGTATATTTCTCTTATGAAACCGTGACCCACATCCACAATCTCAATCTTAATTCCTCACCGCCTCCTATTCCTCTTTCTCGATCTCTCCTTGTTCATATGTCTCACTCTCTCTCTCTATCCCTTTCTCTATCCTATCTAAGTGTCTCCCCTAGTTAGAGCCTTCACACCAATCTTTCTATTTTGACTTTCCCTGTCTCAAATAGGATGGGATAGGAGAAAATCGAGAGAAATTATGTAAATATTTTTAAAAAGTTTTCTAGAAATGCAATAATAATTTTTCCAAATCAGAATATTACTATTCACCATTTCTCTCTTAAAAAATAAATTTTTTCCCACCAATATATAAAGCACACACCAACATATTCAAAAAATATAATTTTTAATTTTTAGATTTATATATTATCAAATTAATTGTGTAGAAAGTTAATTTTAAAAATGCTAAAAATAATTAATTTCTATTTTGTAAGAAAAAATGGTTTCTAGAAAGTGAGATTTAAAAATTTAGTGAGAAAGGCTGGTGCAAATGCTCATAGGTTCTGTTTGATTGTTTCTTTTAGTTTTTCTACTATATATATATATACTATTCGAAAAGCACACACACGGATGATAGTTATTTGTGAAGCCAACACCAATTTTGAGTTTGCCAAATTTGCACTCATTGCATAAAAATATTTTAAGCCAAAATCAGTTTATTTTAGCGACAAAATTATCTTTTAACTATCTCATTCAACCACTATCCCTTAGTTTGTGATAACCACCATATTTCAAACTGATTCGTTAAAAGATAGGGAAAGAGATAATGGGAGAAATGCATGTAAATAATTTTAACGAGAGAGAATCCAATCAAAACTTAACACATACGATACAAATTTTGGCTAAGAAGAGATAAGGTGATTTTATTCAATTATATATATTTTTAAAATTTTATTACCCTCTCATTCCTTCTCAATCCATCAACTCCCTCTTATTCATTCGAGATGTTCTTATATTCAGCAACGAGCCTCAATCTTTTTTCGAAAATGATACTGTTAAAAAATTTCTCAATTGTTAAAATTTGTAATTTTTTTATCAATTTGTAATGTGTATCTCACACACATCGCGTGTGTCACATACACTAGTATATATACACACACTCAATGATTGGTATATACTCATGATTTGTATCAATCTGTGATAATTTTTTAAAATATGTATTATGTACACATGATTTGTTTCAAACCATTGATTGTGATGAGTGATGACCTTAATTTAGAAAATTATAATCAGCAATCTATAGGTTTGAAATGGTTCGAAATGAAATGAACCCATCTATATTCGGTTCGGCTCAGTTCGATTTTCTTATTGAACCAGTTCGGTTTAGTTCTATTAATTAACTAGCCGGTTCAACCGGTTCCGGACATACCGGTTCAATTCAAA
>MKEJ01094719.1:0-11739 GCA_001753735.1 Embelia ribes
GCTGTTATCTAGCTTAAAACTAACTCTCCATCTCGTATAGAACCATGTCATCATTAATATCAGTAACTAGCACATCCCCACAAGACACATGCTTTGATTAAAAGCATTCTTCGCATAATTATATGGTTAAAAATCACAATTATTTGCACGGTCAAATTATTAGCCATAAAATTGTAAAGGTTACACTTCATATGAAGGATCTCTATTTTACTTGGATCGGAGAAGTCAAGCATAATTGATTACAGTGACTACAGCAAGGACAAATGATATCTTCTTACAATTTTTAACTTAGAAACAAATCAAATAGCTGAATTTGATCACCTCTCTGGTTGGTCCACTGACCTGATCTGAGACACTTGCTCTCATTCTAAAAATTATTTCCATAGGCTAGAACTACAGCGAGGGAATGAAAAAAAAAAGGAGAGAAGTTCCAACATTGTGAGAGAAGTAATTAAACTGAAGAAAATGCAACCCACTGCCCATGGAATAAACTAATAACTATTTCCGATGATTATACTGGGTCAGAAGATTGCAACTCTAATACAGCAATTGTAACCCTCGCACTATGTATGGGGTAAGGATTTCTCCAAGTAAACGTACAGAAAAGAAAACTATCAATGTATAAATATTATCCGTGATGAACAATGGTCTTGTTTTCCTTCACCTACGTATGACAAATCATAACTACATGCCAACAACCAGCCATCATAGCTTCTCAATCTAAAGATTTAAATGTCTCTCTTCAAAGGATAACTCAAAACAAACATATAGTCAATATCAAGATCCTTTAATTAGTGGTCATACTATCAAATAAACAAACCCCAACTCCGATTGAAAGATTCAGTGCCCCACAAGTGTGCATTTCACATAACAAACGTACAGCTAAAGTCAAAGACCACTTCAAGCATACCAGGGCTCCGATGATTTCTTCGATAGTATTTTGGCTGAAACAATTATCAATTGATTCAATCCTGCGCCACATACAAAAAGAAAAAGTATCAAAAAACAGCTGGGACACAAATGAAAGAAAAAATGCAAGATTCAAATATTGAAAAGCTCTAAATGGACAGACTACTCCAATGACTGAGGCTTCAACACAAATTCATGTCGTAGAAAAATCTACACATGTATGTTTGTGAGGCTTTGTGCAATTGGCAAATTGGATAGGGAGTAAAAGCATTAAGGAGACAAAGCAATTTGGATAGGGGGTGAAATTGTTTAATGGCGTCGAAGGATAAAGGCAAAATGAAACAGGCTAAAGAATTGGGAGTGAATGAACACTTAAATGGATAGGGATAAAATGAAGCTAGGCAAAAGGATTGAGGGAAAAGTGAAATTTCCCCCAAACAAAGGTCACTGACAAATTAAGAAATAACAAATGATTGCTTACAACAAATTTGAATACAGTAACTTTCAGAACAGAAAAGTTACTTATGGATAATGCTGCTCCTATCTGGGTAGACAATATCACCGTATTGAGCAAGAGATTCCCCGATGACAGACGGAACATCAGTGTTCAATTTTCCGAGGCGTTCTTCAATCATAGCCAGTCTCTGTTGAAAGAGTAAAGAGCTCAAAGCTATCAATGAAGGGAAACAAGCTAAGATAGAGGATTAAGCAAAAACAGATAACTTTAGAAGACAAACTGCATTAAGGGAGTAGTGTGTAGCTAGACCGCAGGCGATCATTTCCACTCCATTTAGTTTTTCTCCTGTTAAAGCTAAGTATTCACCTGAAGGAATGGGAAAGAAATACTTTTAACTTTTATAAACCAGAATATATGCTCATAACAAAGAAAATACATACAGAATCAGCACATCCCTGATATAAAGACTCTTAAGTCTCAGACAGAAGACTGATCTCGTGATATATAACCGGAAAGGTAATAAAGGCCAATCATTTGGCAAATTTCAGACTCAAAGAAATATGTTATTAGAGTGGTTGGGGTTTAACCGAAGTTTATAACCTCTGAATGCATAATCCTATCTTAAGCCCAAAGATTCCAGCCCCATTGCAGATCTGAATCATAGCATATAAGAATACATAAAAGCAGTCCATAGTTTCTATGTTATACTCTATATATTGGCATTTGACAGAGCCAGAAATCAAATGGTGTATCGGCTCAGCTAAAAGATGAGCAACTAAGATGCATAACTTATCTAAATAGCCAGCTATATTGTGTAATATTGAAAAGTTAAACATGGTGTGGATGAAAAAGAAAATGTTTTAGAATCATTACTAAAGCATGTCGAAAAAGTCCAAGGTTACAGCATCTCAAATAACTGAATTGAAGTATTATTACTAGAGGAAATATATTTAAGAGTAGATGTTACCTAGATAGCCCGGTAGTCGAGAAAGATAGTAAGAAGCGCCTGCATCAGGGTGGAAACCCATTTGAGCCTCTGGGGTAGCAAATACCTGAGTTGCAATGGCCAAAGCACTATTACTTTTTAAAGGTGAGTATCCTACATTATAGGAGTAAATAGGGTTAATTTAAATTTTAGTCCCTAAGCTACTGGGAGTGTTCCATTTGTGCCACTATGCTTTGATACTATGCACTTTTAAACCTTAACTTCACGTCTTCTATATTTTTCTTACCTAAACGTGATGCCATCAAGTCTCCATTTTATTTTCCCACTTTTAGTCTTAAACTTCGAATGTAGATTGACCAACATAAGGCAACAACCAGAAGCAAACACATCAATGAAATTATGCCGATCCAGAAAACATATCTATTTTCCCACTTTGTCTTAAACTTTGGGTGTAAATTGACAAACATAAGGCAACAGGCAGAAGTAAATACATCTATGAAACTATGCAGATCCAGGGAAAAAAAAAAAAGAGGAAAAACAGGGCAGAGAGCTGAGGAGGGATGGGCTGGGTGAAGGTCCGCGTGTGAAACAATGTTATCCTCTACTCCTCAGCATTGCATTAACACGGCTATAACTTGGATGCCTACGTAGCGTCTGTACCGATTCTGTACACATGTCTGTTCGTAAATCATTTTACTTTCCTAAAATACCGGATGCAGCTTGTTTGAAGATGACACTTTTCTTCATAAGCACTTTTGGTTTTTCTTCTATCAATACTTACACGTAAAAGTTTGATTGAAGATATCTTCTGTTGGAATAGTTGTTTTGTATTTTGAGAAATTGCATGTTTTGCGGCTTTTGATAGTTAATACTTAGTGGTTTAATTAAATGTTGTGACATTGTGAAAAACCAATGCCATATATCCTTTGTTCATTGTTTAGTACTTAATATCTCGTATATTTGGTGATCTCTTGTAAACAACAACTGATATATAACTTTATTAACTTATAAAGAATATTATTACAAAGATAAAAATGCCAAACCGCCATGTCTGTGTTTGTGTCCAACATATTTCAAAAATTTTCAAATCTATATATGTACCCGTCTGAATCCGCACTCACGTCCGAGTCCATGCGTCTTAGACCAACACTCCCGAAAGGGTAGTATCCCTGCGGGATTAATGTTAAGCATCGCCACATTTAAAATTATTAATGACGCATTACAGTTCGATCTAAATTGGGGATGGCTTGGGTGTTTCCTGAAAGTATGGCTTGGGAGTTTCCAGAAAGTATGGCTGGATGGTATGAATCATGTTTTGGGATTACGCTAGAAATTAAACCGTGTATTGTGTACAGTTAATTACAGGCATGAGAGATCCTTCAATTAATCAGTTCATCTTTTTATTTGGAATTTAGATTTCTCCACCAAACTCGTGTAGGTACCTTTTCTAACAAAAATCTTATTACTGATCGACGTAGCACACAAATTTATATATAGAAAACAAAGGTCTAGAAATGGTAATAGTGGATGCATTAGGAAGTAAATTCTTCACAAAATTAGAGTAACCGAACTAAGATCAAGATGAAAGGTTGAGAAGCTTGAGACCAAATATGTCTTTAATGTTCAATTGAGTTTCAAAAGTGCTCTGAGGATTAAAGTGCTCTGGAGATATGTGAATATCTAATTAACAAAACTAAACAACAAATCACAGAAACTGAAAATATGTTCTCTCGAAAAAGCATTCGAGTTCTAGCTAAATTGTTTACCACCACCCCACACTTAACTTGAGGCAAATAAACTCATTTTCTTTGTTTTTTGGAGTGTTTCATTGTATTAAAAGAAGAAACTATAAGAAAGTGACTGTGTAAGTGTAGTTAAAGTCTCATAACCATAGAAAACGAAATCTGGAAACAAACTTCATTGAACAGTGCACATCATTAATGCAAGATTGTAAGTTTCATACAGTTTCTTCCAATTTTTAGTTACACTATGAGAGTGAAAAATCCTTCTTCAAAGTAACTAACTGCCAACATAATTTTGATACCGTTTTGCTAGTTAAAGTTCTTCCTACCGTAATAAACACATTGCCAACAAGTCCCGCATGGTGAAAATTAATACTCAATCACTATATTTCAGCTGTCAATTGAAGAATTTACACATCTATACTTTATTCACTTAACCTCAACCTCAACAAGGTTTACTAAAAAAATTTTAAGAGTAAACCAACTTCATAAATTAATTTGTGTACAGAGCAAAATACCATTTTATCAGTCACCAGACGGAACATTCCCGGAAGAGAAATTCCAGCTGCGCCTCCCATTGTGATTCCATCCAATATAGCTACCTGTAAATGTTGCCCTGAATATTAGAATCGTAAAAAGAAAAAACTCACTATTAACCTGCATAAATCACTGAAATTAAAACTATGCTACAAAAAAATAACCCATACATGGCACTGCCCAATAACACGTAGAGTGTAATTTCACTGTTTCAAACTGGGATTTCATTTCAGCTTTTGACATGGTAGATATTGTTTCAGTGTGCGAAAACATCTTTCTAAGTTATTGGGTTACATGCAACAGGTTAGTGTGAAGGGTACAACATTTCTTCCACTTACAATAAATAAAGGCCTTGTCATGTAAAATCACAAATCTAGTTCAGGATTTTAAATAAAAAACCACGATCGCTGCCTTCTTTTTTGTTTTTAGATTGTTTGAGATTAATAAGATATGGTCTCTTAAAATCGAGAGCTTGATAAACGATGAACGCTTACAACTGGCTTCAGATATGTCCCCAAAAGGTATGTCAACTTGTACAAAGTTTGGAAAAAAATTTTACATTCTTCAATTTTCCCTGAAATGATAAACCCAAGAAAAATATCAGAGACACGAAAGACGAAGAATGATAATGATTCTGAGAATAATAACAAATAGAATAACAAGGGGAGATTCTATCAACAAAAATGCAATTGTAAAATCAAGAAGCAGTAACATGTTTTCACACTAGGTCAGATTATTCAGGAGGGAGCAAAATTAACTGAGCGAGGAACTTGAGGCTAACAACATACAACAAAACTAAAAACTACATAGTGACGTAAATGTGAGAATCTATAATTCTTTAAACACCCAACACTTATACGAGTGCTTGAGGACAATAGGACAATGTCAGGTTGCATAAGGTCTACTAATAACACCCACCTTCTAGTTCCAGTGAACTTCAACCCAAAGCATCTTCCTTCTCCAATGAAAAGTCTGCTCATTCCACAACAGCAAACTTATAATAGCTTATTTTCTGTTTTACACTTGAGATGCATCCTATTGGTCAGTGCTTTTAGTACACATGTTCTACGTATATAAGATAATCCTCTCCTCTAAATTCGACCTCCATGGTGGTTGAGAACTGATGTCAACTTTTAAAAGGTATCACAGTCTTCCAGCAAAAGGGTGATGGGAGAATCATCAGCTATTAAATACCACATCATCTTTCTTCTGCTTGCTCATTATCTACAACTTAATATCTCTACCACGGGACACAGAATCAGAAAATTGCAATTAACTCAGTCAGGGTAATCATATATTTTTTAGAAAGCATTTTCGCCATGTTAAAAAACCCAACATAACAAGAACTACCATATGGTTACTAAAATAAGCCCATAATGCTATTTATTGTCATTGAAAGAGCAATGCCTATAATAAACTGACAAGCCAATGCGCCAAGTCAAAGTTTCAACATCAGAACATAGGCATACTGCAATGCCTCGGAATGAAGGTTTAATTTATACAAGGTATTTACTAACCTAACTATTAAAGAATGTAGCCAGAAAAAAAAAAAAAGAAAGAAAAGAAAAGAAAAGAAAAAGTAAAGGTTCTTTGAGATGCCTACCACTACTACTACTGGTATCAACTAATTTCATAAGAGCTTAAACACCACGCAACAAACAACACCTAGAAATCACAATGTTTCTTCTATTGTCGGTTAGAAAAGAAAGTTTTCTTATATAGAAAAGTCCATAAACAAGGGGGCATTCGTAGCATAAAAAGAGGATACGTAGGAACTTAGTGCTATTGCTTCGGTTGGTCATGATGTTGCCAGTTTAGAGTGTGCTCCGCCTATATGACTGTGTAGGAACTTAGCGCTATTGCTTCGGTTGGTCGTGCTGTTGTCAGTTTAGATTGTGCTCCACCTAATGACTGTGTTGCTTACTCTTGGTGATCATCGTACCAATGAGTAATGCGAGAGGGAGTGGGAAAAGAGGATCCCTTTTACTCCAGGTCTGAGGTGAAGTTGCTAGCCATTTATCTCGGCTCATGATTCAATAAGCGTGCATTTTGCTATTGTGTCTCAAACTTCATAGTTTTAAGTGTCAACCCTATTTTCACAATGCTTGACAATCTATAAGAAATAAGCTTGGGCATTTCTTTTACTCTTCAAGGTGTTGGGAATGGAAGTGTTCCTAACTTCTCTATCTCCTATGCTTTGAAAATATGGATATTAAGAGTTTTCCAGATCCTAAAAAAGATGTTTTACTTTCTTCCCAACTGATTTATCTAGATTAAAATGTGTCCTGCAAACATTTCATCTGGCTTTTTCTATCATGATCTGCAGGCCCAAAAAATTGCTAATAAAAGGAGAGAGGACAAACACAATTTGTAACTTACATAAGTCTTGGAATATGTTTTAATTTTGAATTAGTCCATGAATTATAATATATTTTCTTGCTCATGGAAGTGCATAAGTGTAATGGCATCTCACCCAGCATCGCACATTCTATGTGCAAACATTAGAGAAAGCCTTCTTCATGGCTACATTCTGAACTTCTCCAATAACGTAACATGTGAGAGCATTTGCATCAGATTACCTTATTAGACTATCTAAAATACAGAAAAAAATGTTCTCTATCTATATTTTACAGAATATGTATTTTTTATCTTCTGCATCAAATTATCTATAACATTCCCCATTTTACTAAAATATAATTTTTTAAATCTTACACTATTCATTATTTTAAAATTTTACAAATACCAATACAATACATAATTATTTAGTGGTGGGCTTGGTGAAAGTTAGCCACATATATATGGTGGTGGGCTTGGTGATTTTGGCATAATTATTATTTTATGTTTGATAAATTGAATAGTTGCTCCTCAAATTTGGGTAACCAAACATTCAATTACCCATTTTAGGTAACAACTAAGTAATCTAATGTGGAGCAAAAAAAATGATATTGCCTAGTTTTTGTTCTCTAAAATAGGAAAATAATCCCTTTTGGATAAGCTTTGACTACTAGCAAAATCGAATAAGAACTTAAATTTGATCAGCAGTAAGTACTTTAAGCAATATCTCACAAACTATATAATCTCATTCATCAAAATGAGTTCTCTCTTTCAAAAACTGATGATACACTAAAATGACAATGCAGTAATTTTTGTGATTTGCTGGTAGAGAACTATTCCATCAAAATGAAGGCCATAAAGAATCAAAATTCTGATATAGAAATACAAATATATATATATATATATATATATATAATACTAACAATTGAGCACCTTTGTTATCACAAACCCAATATCCGGATTTTCTTCCCATGACTCGTAAAGTCTTTTTAATCTAATCACCTGCAGCAGAATACAAACTCTCATTTTCCACATTTACCTACATGGTTATGGAGCATGAAGTATATGAGAGGAACTTGAAACGTATGAAATGGAATAGAATCAGATAAGAAAATTTTTCTTATTTCAATTGTAATTAGAATATCATGTAAGAGGAAAGAAAGGAATAGACAATGGGAAAAAAACACTTGAGGGCTAGTTTGATACATGGAAATGAATGAGAGTAGAATGGCTTTTGTATTGAAAAAGTATCGTCATTTAGCAAATGGGCATTCTCACGACACAAAAATTCCATTCCCATTCTATTCTTTTCATTCCCAATTTGTTGGGTGGTAATGGCCATCTCCCTCTACGCTACAACTTTTCACTTATTATTCCTATTATGAGACATGTTCCCACTACAACCTTCAGTTTATAAAAGGAAAACCATTTCATTCCTATCTATTCCATTAGCATGAACACGACTGAGCCTCCTAACTTTTCCATTTTCTATTTACGGAATTTCTCTCTTGAGAAAAAAAAATCCTAGTATAATCTTAGAGCACTACAACCAGTGCCCCCTAAATGGCTTCCTATCCCAAATTATAAGGATTAAACTTAAAAGGAAAATCCTACCAGTGCATCTAAACACTATTCAATCCCCTAACATATGGAGTTTGCTTCAGCTTTCCGCTAATAGGGACTACTGTTGATCCCAGTTCTGTTTTTAAGTTTAGGTGGTTGTGGTTGACATTTACACAGCCTCTATAATAGGGGTTTGAGAATTTGAGGTATAGGGATCAAAATTTACAGGTTGAAAATAGGGAAACTGATGGGAACACCCACTTCCTCTATTGTCTGCTAAATAATAAGGAAAAATAATCACTTTCTATAGAAGGAAATGTGTATTACGGTAGGAGACAAGTACGTTGTTTTGCGTAGAAATGGGTGACGTCTAAAGACCCAACCTGATATCTTGGTTCCATTTAGCCGATCCAAATTTATTGGAATTTTAAGGTTTCTATATGATGATGACGATGATCACTTTATTCACTATTTCTCTTCCAATAACAACAAATACAATAACAAATACCCTTTAATGGAATTAACAAGGGTAACTCAAAATTTGACCAACCATAGAATTAGTAAGAGCATTGAGTGAAGATGGTCTATTGAGTACAACAACTCTCAATTTGACTCTCCCCTCCACTAAGGCCTGAATGAAAACAAAAATTTCAAAAAAATAAAACATGGGTTATTCTCAAATAGTACTAATTTAGTGATAACACAATCAAAGGTTGAAACTTTGCCTGGTATTGGGTATCATCGTACTGAGAAAAGTAGTTGGGTTGAGCAGAGAAGGGTTGTCCCTGATGAAAGCTGTATCTTTGCAGTGATTGCTTGAATGGGGAAAGGGCCTTCAGCCTTTGCATCTCTCTCTCCTTCCCTCTCTCTCTATCTCTCTGGCTATAGCAGAGCGTTGAGTTTGCTTCCTTCGTTCCGTGAAGCTATGACTGTGAAGTTTTCTTAATCTCAAGTTTTGGCCCTCGAGTTTTATTTAGTATCATTATTTACCCCTGTTTAAGAAGTAGATTACTTCTAGAACATATATTTTACCCCCTCTTTTAGAAGTAGAGAATAGATTCCTTCTAGAATTTATATATCTTCATACTTCCCCACGTTTTCTTCCTCATTTTAGCAAATTTCGTTGCTAAAGTAATTTCGGGACGTCCATTTAATATTTCCTCAATGTACAAATTATAATCTTATTTTATATTTTGTTATGTTTGAGAAAAATACTATATCACACAATTTCAAAGTTTATAAATTAATACTGCGAAAATAATGTAACAAATATAATCTTTATTGAGTTAAAGTAATGCAAGTACGTTCTCCAATAGTTTGCAATGACATAAACTAATTTTGTGATTATGCTCTGCAAACAACTTCAAGATCACCTCTTTCAGGTGGATTTAGTACTTGAATTTTGATAAACACTTGTGTTTGCGGTTTTGGATGCTTCTTGTGCATCAAATGTATAGATTTTTTGCTTGAAAAGCTTAGATCTACATTTTCAAAATTTCTTGTAAATAAAAGCATGAACTTTGACAAATTCTCTGCACCTTTCCTAAAGATTGAATTGTAATCTTTAATGTAATATTCTGAAGTTTACAGGTAAATTTTTTGTGTTGCTAAATAATATTATACGAGTTATGCAATTTTTGGATATTTAGAATTTTGGCAATTTATCCTATTTGTTTCTCGATATTTTTGGAATTTTTTTAATAAATAATAAAAAATTGGAGCCTCCTAAAATTTTAGGGTCCGGGGCAATTGTTATGCCTACCCTAGGCTAGGGTCGACCCTCGCTGACTGAGTCCTAAAACAAAATATAAATATATATAATTTGTATCTAATATGTATATTTCTCTTATGAAACCGTGACCCACATCCACAATCTCAATCTTAATTCCTCACCGCCTCCTATTCCTCTTTCTCGATCTCTCCTTGTTCATATGTCTCACTCTCTCTCTCTATCCCTTTCTCTATCCTATCTAAGTGTCTCCCCTAGTTAGAGCCTTCACACCAATCTTTCTATTTTGACTTTCCCTGTCTCAAATAGGATGGGATAGGAGAAAATCGAGAGAAATTATGTAAATATTTTTAAAAAGTTTTCTAGAAATGCAATAATAATTTTTCCAAATCAGAATATTACTATTCACCATTTCTCTCTTAAAAAATAAATTTTTTCCCACCAATATATAAAGCACACACCAACATATTCAAAAAATATAATTTTTAATTTTTAGATTTATATATTATCAAATTAATTGTGTAGAAAGTTAATTTTAAAAATGCTAAAAATAATTAATTTCTATTTTGTAAGAAAAAATGGTTTCTAGAAAGTGAGATTTAAAAATTTAGTGAGAAAGGCTGGTGCAAATGCTCATAGGTTCTGTTTGATTGTTTCTTTTAGTTTTTCTACTATATATATATATACTATTCGAAAAGCACACACACGGATGATAGTTATTTGTGAAGCCAACACCAATTTTGAGTTTGCCAAATTTGCACTCATTGCATAAAAATATTTTAAGCCAAAATCAGTTTATTTTAGCGACAAAATTATCTTTTAACTATCTCATTCAACCACTATCCCTTAGTTTGTGATAACCACCATATTTCAAACTGATTCGTTAAAAGATAGGGAAAGAGATAATGGGAGAAATGCATGTAAATAATTTTAACGAGAGAGAATCCAATCAAAACTTAACACATACGATACAAATTTTGGCTAAGAAGAGATAAGGTGATTTTATTCAATTATATATATTTTTAAAATTTTATTACCCTCTCATTCCTTCTCAATCCATCAACTCCCTCTTATTCATTCGAGATGTTCTTATATTCAGCAACGAGCCTCAATCTTTTTTCGAAAATGATACTGTTAAAAAATTTCTCAATTGTTAAAATTTGTAATTTTTTTATCAATTTGTAATGTGTATCTCACACACATCGCGTGTGTCACATACACTAGTATATATACACACACTCAATGATTGGTATATACTCATGATTTGTATCAATCTGTGATAATTTTTTAAAATATGTATTATGTACACATGATTTGTTTCAAACCATTGATTGTGATGAGTGATGACCTTAATTTAGAAAATTATAATCAGCAATCTATAGGTTTGAAATGGTTCGAAATGAAATGAACCCATCTATATTCGGTTCGGCTCAGTTCGATTTTCTTATTGAACCAGTTCGGTTTAGTTCTATTAATTAACTAGCCGGTTCAACCGGTTCCGGACATACCGGTTCAATTCAAA
>MKEJ01094723.1:0-21151 GCA_001753735.1 Embelia ribes
AAAGTTATGTGATATTAATTTTATTATGTTTATTTTTTTGTTTGATATTGTTTAATATATTATATTAAAATTTTTTATAATATTATTTAATCATAACCAGTTTAACTCCGGTCGGACTATTAAACTTTGAACCATTACTTTTACCGATTGAATGCCGGATCCGATTTTGAAAAAATTGAGTTTACCCATTTTTGGGCTGTTCAATAAACCTTTTGTTTATAATCCCCAGGTGAGACCATATATTATGAGAGGATTTATTCCCCCAGGTGAGACCATAATGCCCTTAAATAGCAGCTTTGGTGGAAATTAAATACATTAAGAAAGTCGGTCTTTCCTGACTTATAGGCTAAGAGCATTATTCTCTAAAATTTATTCTTTTCTAGTTTAGAAAATTAAAAAATTAGATTATGTGATTTTTTGATCCTTTATCAACGTACTTAATAATTACCTAAACTAAAAAATCTCTAGAATAATTACCAAAATTTAGAAATTATTATTTATTTCTTAAATATATAAAATTAATATATTCTATCTCATGTCAAATCATTTCACTATTACATTTAAAAAACTTAATATACTATCACTCCTTTCATTTCACTAATATTATTAGCTAAAAATATCATTTAATATAATTAAATATTAACTTATTTTTTTTTTTTAAATATTGAATTTGAAACTACTAAATATAACATATAATATAATTTTAATCATATAGAAAATAATTTTTAATATTTAAAATAATAAAAATGCTAATTTTTATTAGTATTTATGCAAAATATTTCAATTTATAAATTATATACATGCTGTATCCATAAATTATGATCATATTTCTATTTGCACATAGTTTAAGAGACAGTAAATAAACAACTTTCCAAATTTCAAAGTAAATACAAAAATATAACCAAACCAAGTTTTGTCCTATTATTGTTTCTAGCGATTGTAAAGGCAATATTGTTATTGTTTTTATTTTTGCAATGATTAATAATAACGTCAAAATAGAACAATAATTTTTGGACACCATGGTAGGCAAATTGTGACTATTATTTATGGACGGATAAAGTAATAAAGATAGAATTGAATTTAAAATTTTAATTTTTGATCCATATATTTATTATTGAAAATCAAATTTAATTTATAATATAAAAAATTACTATATAACGTTAACGAATAATACATTTTTTAGTAAGAAAATTTATTTACATTTTTTTCATATAGATCATGAATTTTCATAGGATTTTTTATATATTTTTTCCCTGTCTCCTCTAATCTCTTCGGATTCTTTCCCTTTTTCTTCCCTTTTTTAAATAGGGATTCTAAAAATATTTTTCTCATTTATATAACAAATTAATAAATTAAATTTAAATTCCAACTTTAGAGGTAAGAAATGACAATATTTTTTATTTCTATATAATAAAATAAAATATAACTCACAATTATATGTAATGTAATGTTATGTGTATTAGTCTAAGTGAGTAATGGTCAAATATGTGAAAATTAGTATTTTAATGCATTAGAGAAAGTGATATATAATCTGATATCGAAAGTAAAAACTAGAGATTCCGTAAAATCGAGTTATCACTTGCACTGAAGAATGTGCATGTTACATGTTGAAACCATAACAGGAAAATAATTTCCCCCTAATTAGAAAAGCAACAAATCACAAAAACTTTGTAATGAATCCATATACGTTGAGCTCAATTTGTTTTTATCCGACTGGGGGCTCTTCGTTCATTTTCCGCATCCTCTTCAATGCCTTGCTGTAGGACTTCTTAAGCCGCCCAACTCTCCGAGTTTCTCTATGTACGAAAATTTCTTGTTGGTCACAATACTGCCTGGTTTTTTAGGGGATTTGTCGTCTTCTTTAAGCAAACTATCCGTTATCTCCTTCTTCGTCTCAGTATCTCCTTGGTCCACAGTCCATCCCATGAAATCCGATAGTGTCATCGAAACGGGGCCATCTGCTGAGCTCAACAAAAAGTCCTCTTTTCTAATTGATATTGACGTGTCATTCAGAATGTGTCGTTTTTTTTCTCTGGCCGATGGGTTCTGCGCAAGATTATCTGCGTGAAGAACATCTTCTATTCTTGACATGACAGTGAAGGCCAAGCTCTCTAGAATTCTTGAATAGCTTTCCAAAATTGCCTGTCCAACGTCCTATTACACGGAAAAAATAAATTACGATACATCACAATTAAAACCAAGTACAGATCGAAGGAGTAAAAATTAGAACTTGGGAAGCAAAATATGATATATCCATCTTCTACCTATGACTTCTATTTCAAATCTAATGTTGGTCCATAACTTTTCCGGAATAAAATAAGATCTGGCCAACAAAATATGAAGTCAAATTTGTGCAACGATGAGCAAATCTTCGGCGTCTGTGAGACGAGATAACATGAAACCTAAAGATGATTTTTAAAAACACGGTCAAATGTTTAGCTCAACTTACCCTGTTGTATTGGATTTTGCTTATTTCTAATGAAGATTGGGGAAGACCGGGAAACCGATGCTTGATGATAAGCAATATGGTCTCTGCTCTCTCTTCGAATAGTTCTCTTTTCTCCAAGCTCACCGCTGATCCCCAAGGGGACTTCCCATCTTTGGCATTCATTTTCCTCTTCCAAATCACAACAGATGCTTCTATTCTGTTCTTTAGATCTAGAATTTTATGCTCTGACGATAAATCCATCATCTCAAGAAAATGATCTGGATCAAAGTAGTCGCCGATTGTGATATTTTTGTATATCGAATCACCCAGGCTTGCCCTTCCATTCTATAATCACGGCAGAAAAAAAAAGAACCAGATAATTTTTAAATTTTTGCACAGTTATATTCCTTCTATTCTTTTTTTTTTTTGGTTCAAGTTTACCTTGGGGAGAGACTCGATATAACTTTCAGGGATGGCCATTTCTGATATAACTTGCGCGTTAATGGCCATTGCTGCCTTTAGTACTTGGTTTACGGAATCCTTTTGGAACTGCAGCCATTTCCTTGTCACGTCTGACAAACCATTCTTAGGAACCTTGGGCACGGGTATCCACCACTTGTCTTCTTGCCTCTTGGTTTTCCCTTTCTCCAACTCGTCATCCTTCGACACGTAACAGAACTCGTTGTGATCCCTGAAGTTCTCTAGGCACTCCTGTTTGGTGTCGACAAAAACAAAATATCCTTGTTACTACGGAGTACATGATTGTGTTCTCAAATTTTGGAATTATGAGAATTTAGGCCCTTACAATTAGCATTGCGTCAAGTTTGCGCAGGGCAGGGATATTCATGAGGAGATCCGTCCGTTGCCTTGTCGTCATTATCTAATTAATGATTCATACAAGAGTATTTTAGCTATAAAATGGCTGATACAAGATCTTTAGACAAAATATTTCAAACTATTTATAATGACTTGTGAATTTCTGTCAATTCATGAACACAGACTCCAAGGCTAATCACAGCAAGAGTCCATAGTCTTAATCAAATTCCATAAGTTCGAATTGAAACTCTGCTAGTCCCTAAGTTTTGATCATGTGACACAATTAGTCCCTATACTGGCTGGAAGGTTCTTATAAATGATAAAAAACATATCAAGTGTCCCATTTGCAATTCATTTAGGGTGATATCGTGTCTTAATTTGAGCATGTAAAGTTTTTAATATTAGATAAATACTATGAAAGGGACCAAATATGTTGGCATTCTTAAGAATTAGGGACCAAATCTTCCTCCTTTTCAGTATTTAGGGACTATTAGTGTGTAAATTACAAATAAAAGGACCGAGAGTATTTTTGTTTAAATGATGGAGACAATTGGTTTAAATCCCCTATATTGGATGAAGATTAGCATGAAAAGATGAAGAGAGAGCTAAGGAGATACCTCCATATGTGATCCATCCTTTGATTTTTGTTTAGAAGGAACCATTTCGACAATGTGATCGGTGACCGATAAAAGCCAGTCAATTTCCTTTCTCCACCTCACTTTTCTTTCGGGTGCCATAGGCTCTAACCGCTTTTGTTCCCCGAAAACAGAAGCTGGTTTGCGTTTGCAAAAGGGAAAAATGAAGATTGGAAATTTATATAATATAGGACAAACTAACACTTCTAATAGTTTACGATAATCAAATTTCATTTCATCCAATAAACTAACTACCTGCAAGGTTTGTAATGGCATTAGACAATGCCAGAGCAGATGAAACGCCCTTTCCTCCACCAGACATATCCTCACCCAGAAGCAATTTCGCAAACCTTTCCTTCATCAAATCCATATCTTTAAAAAAATAATAATACTAAATAAATAAATAAAAATAACAATAATGTAAAAATTGTTCGAATTTTTTTTTTTCGCGCACAAGACATTGGACTAAGGCAAGGTGAAAGGTACCACAGAATGAATTTATAATAAATGGTTCAATTGCAACGATAAAGAAAATTGTTACAAATTCATGATGCAAAAAGCTTGCCTGAAGGTTGTTTTTCCTTGGTCCCTGAGGTCTCTAAATTTCCGTCATTATTGGGCAAAGGAGATCTCGGGTTTATGTCATTACGGTTCAGGGCGTATCCAATATTCCTCTTTTCTGTCGGCACGTTGCTCAGTGGTTTTGAGGGCTGGCTTCTTGAAGTCACATGATAATTATCGGGTGGTGACATGATCTCATTCCCTTCGCTGATCGTGCTTCGCGCTTGCCTTCCTGTGTTCTCGTATATCCCTTTGAAATGATTAAGCCTCGACTTGTAAAGCTCTTGCTCATCTTCGAAAGCTCGAACCATTTTCGAAAATTTGAGTGAAAAGAATCAAGCGGACATGAGAACGATGATAAACTTTGGAGTCCTTGTTTTGATGTTTTCGAAGAGAGAAATGGAGATGAAGGTGTTGGCCTAACCTCCAAATTCTCTTGAATTTTCTGTTGTGGGATTTTCAAAATGTGTTTACTTTCTGTTTCCGTGGTGTGTTTATAGAACGTGGGGTGCATGTTTTATGACTAAATGATAATGATAGGGCAAACAATATAATTAACAATAAGGAGCAAATATTTTTTCCTTTTCCTTTTTATTGTTTAATTCCTTGTATTTAGAATAATTTCCCTTTTATGGGTGTTGAAGATTAACGGTTGCAAGTTAAGCAAACTCTCCCTCTCTCTCTCTTTCTCTCTCTTTCTCCCTCACACCCGTACAAATGTATGAACCATGATGGTGGTTTTCCATCTCATCTGGTCTGTCTTATTTACTAGAGTTTCTGTTTTTAATATGACACAAGCCACGTGAAAGAAGGCTTTTGTATTGTTGAATTATTATATTTTTCTTGTCATGTCCTTTATATCCTGGTGTGTTTCTTGAAATTTATTGATATAGATAACACACTCCACAAAAAAAAAAAACAGAAAAAAAGTATCAAAACAAATTTATTACCTGGTATGGATTTAATATCTCCTTGTGAGGGTAAACTATAAAATTTTGATGGGTCTTACGGGTAGACATGCAAATGTGAGAGTCCAGCGAGTTGTAGGTAGCTCCACCTCAAGTTCACTAGTCGACGTGAATAGTCCACATCATCCTTGACCGGTGTCTCTCTGCGTCAGCATTCTTTGCTACCTCATGATTTCATAATCAGAGTAGTTTACTCCATCTTCAAAGTCATTTACAGAACACATCCCATCTTTAAAATGATGGTACCGGTTGGCATCTCTAACCGTAATCTCTCTCTACGTAAGCTTGGAGATAACATTAATCGCCACGTGGCAGTCTTCGCATACCCTGAGGTTCTTGGTGATCAAAAGTTCAGTTCCAGGTGGCATACTAGTGAGTCCAAAATCCAATTGCATCCGCCACCCTCGCATTGTGACCAAACACCATTCTAGTCTTCTCATCATCATCATCCATATCAAGGAAACAGGTGATGTGTTCTGTATATAACCCACCTCTGCCATTATTATGCCTGACATTTCTATTTCGGTATATATCTCATCCAACATATGATGAGATAAATCCCCTGAACGAAACGTTACATGCGATAGAGAGTGCCGAAACAATGAGAATTACAACCTGGTGCTTACATGGCGAGCCTGATAGAAAGCTTAGTATGTCAGCATTGTTAAGTTTTGAAGGGTTCAAGTGTTCAACGATAATGAAAAACTTTATCAGATAACAGCTTCCACGTTCCAACACAGATAAAATGAACAAATTCCTCTAATTCCTTCAACTCTTCTAAAGCACCACAAACAAATTTAGTTGTTCTATTCATTAGTAATAGTAAATAAATTTCTGATTCTAAATAGCACAACCAACAGTCTGCTTACCATGTGATAAACTGAAAAGCAAAGAACTCTCAGATTAACTTCTACGGTTACCAATATCCTAGTCACATTCAATACTGCGACAAAGGGTAGAGGGCAAACAATTCTCAATTTTTTCTCTTCAGCAAATTCTAAAAACAAATTCAAATTACAAGCAAAGAACTTTGACACAACTTTCATAGCTGACAAATTCTCCAGTATAGTTATATCTATATGCTTAAACAGATGTCTACAACATTAATCGAACACTAGGCCATCTTCCAAAACAAACCCATTCATATTGCAGTTAAGGCATATTCAACCCATCAACTAACAACTGAAAGAAAGCTCGTGAATTCATTTCCACATTGAGTTAACCCAAGTAGAAGCATACAAAAGATGTTCACCAATCAACCCTGAAAACAATGAAGTTTGACATTTTCTGTAGTTACAAAATTTCCAATAAATTGGACACTAAATAACAAATGGTAAAGGGAAAATAAAAAATGATCCACAAGTTTTTCTCCTTGGAAAATTCACAAATACATTGTCTACCACATTCAAAGTTGATGTTAGAAGAAATTCAACCCATTAACTAATCATATTAAACCAAAGCTCATTAACACATACAGTCATACTCCATTCAAGAATACTCAAGCTTAAAATCATAAAAAAAAAAAGTAGAAGCACACATAGCTTAGTAAAGAACTTCGACACAAACTTCTACAGTTAACAAATTCCCAATCCCCAAACCTGTCTGTAGCTATGCTAGAGTGTAGAGGCCAAACAACTCTCAAGTTTCCCATTCAGGCAAATTCACAAACACATTGTCCACAACATTCAATCCAGCAGTTAAAAGCACTTCAACCTACCAACTACTTACAATTAACATAAAATAAACCTCAAATTTAAAAAACAGAGAAAAACTACTAAAATTGATGAGATTCGTGTGGGAGCACGCGCTCAGCCTTGACAATTTTTCTATAAAGTTTATTAAAAATTACTAGAATAATCATATATATTACTATAAAATATAAAAAAAATATGTTCACCAAATCTTAACTAGTGCTTGTAGTTTTGGTGGAAAAAAAAATATTTTCTTAATAGATAAATTATAAATAGTAGATTTTCCTATTGAAAAATCTTCTATTGTATTTTAAAATTTTTTTTTTATAAATATTAAAAAATAAAAAAACTGATTTGGTACATTTATTATCCAAAAATTCACATATAGAAAGATTGTTGTGAATGCTCTTAACAGGTTTTTGTGACCTACAAATGACTCGTTTCCTTGCCAAAATATTTCCAATAACTTCTAGCTATTATATTGAGAAACTTAGCAATTATAAAAGTAAACTGAAACGAGTTAAAAAAGATAGTGTAAATTAAAACGAGACTAAAATTATAATGAATAAATTGAAACAAGTGAAAATACAGGGAACAAAAACATGAGCAATAGGAGCCAAATCGACAGGTAAATGTTATTCATGATTCTGTAAAATTTCTCCCAAAATTTAAATAACCAAACAGCGGCGAAGCCACTAATTTGAGCAAAGGACGGCAAAACTTACTTAAAAAAAAAAAATTAATATGTGAAAATTTAATTTGTTTAAGGCTTATTGTAATTTATTAAAAATATAATTTTATATGTTAAATTTTTAAAAATATTTTATATATGATTCAATAAAAATAAAAATCATTATTATCTGGAAGTTTGGATTTTTTTTATTTTGATAAAAAAAATATTGAACAATTAGATGATATTATTCTAATTTTCAATGAAAATATTAAAGATTTTATAGAGAAAAACAGTATAAATATAAATATATTACGTTAGAAAAATATACAATATGATATATATATATATATATATATAAAAGTAAAAAATACAATATAATTAAGATCTTGAAAGTACTACCAAAATAAAAATATTAATGAACTTGAATATTTAAACTAGAAAGAAATAGCAGTATAAATGCTAAAAAATAAATGAAAAACAAAAAGTTCATTCAAAAGGATTGAACTGAGATCTCCCATAGGACACTTGCATGCGTTGCTACCAAATATTAGCTACAATAATGTATATATATTTTTTATATTTATATATATATATCCATAACTAAATTAAATTTTTATTCTTTTCTCGACAAAGGGGCAACAGCTGCGCTCCCTTGTCTCAAATTACCTCTATCCTTAACACTAATATTTATTGTTTAAACATATAAAATTAATATATTATCTTTCATGTTATATTATTTTATTATTATACTTAAAAAATTAATATATATTCTTTCCACACACTCAACTAATACTATTAGTTAAAAATAAAAATATAATTTAAGTATTTAAAATAATTAAATAGTAAGTACGAAAATAAATTTCAAATTAATATTAAAAATTAATTATTGAGTTTAAAACTACAAAATACAACATATAAGCTAAAATTTTAAGCATACACAATTTTTTTAATATTTAAGAACAAATAAATAATAATAATTATTATTATTAAAATTTATGTGAAAATTTTATTTTTAAAATTATATAATAAACTTATAACGGATTATTAATTTTAATATTTAAACTATCAAAAATTAAAATTAAAATTTAATATTATAAAGTTTAATATTAAACGCTAAGGAATAATATTTCTTTACTAAACATTTTTATGTATATTTCTATTATTTATAATGAATTTTATAGAATATTTTTTTATCATATTCTTCTATTCTATCACTTCTATTACTCTTTCTCTCCATTCGCTTGAAGAGTAATTTCATGTATATTTTTATTTATATAATGAATTAATAAATTAAAATTAAAAATTTTAAAATTTTGAATTTAAAGCTAAATAATAATAATTTTTAATTAAAATATAATTAAATAAACAAATATTTTATGATTGAATATATTCGTATATTTGGAATTTTAAGTGAAAAATGGTTAAAGATTTGAAAATAATATATTAATATAATAAAGAATATGCTATATAATCTAATGCAGATTGTAAGAAATAAAAATTATGTACAATTAGAGATATTTTTGTTAATGCGTCAAAGAATGTTATGTAAATGCTCTAAGTTGTGCTTGTGTTTGGGCTCTTGGGAATTCACATCCACGTTTCTTATTTTATTTTTAAATTTCCTTCTTTCAAAGTTCATTTTTCGTAAAAAAAAAAAATTGAAATGAAATACATCATATTTTATAAAAATTTATTTACATACATCGAATATATTAATATACAAAATAATAAATTTTGAAAAATATATTTATTTTATTTTAATAAAAAATTAATATCGTAATAAAAAAATTATAAATAATAAATTTCCCTACTACAACATTTGTAAAAAATAAAAACACTAATTCGTAGATTTCCGATCAATTTTTCATTTGGTAAATTAGAGTTATTTTATTTTATTTTTTTAAAGCGGGGAAGAGCTTAGAGCTGGGAGCCGAAACGAGCGACGCCATAAAGCTTAGCAAATAAAGAGAAAATCGAATAATAGTATTTCAACGACCCTTTTCCAGGTAATAATAATGCATCGTTGCTTATTCGCATAGCCTCTTATATGCTTGCGAACGTGGTTGTGTTTTTCAAAATTCAGCTCTATTAATTCTTTTGTCACTTAAGTCGAATCGAATAATTGGGTTTCTGGTGGCTGAAAGGTACAGACTTTATGGGCATGGAAGGTGTTCGATGAAATGCCTCTGTGAAAATTCAGAATTGAAATTGGAGATGTGGTTTGTTGCTTTTAATTTCTTTCAATGGGTATGAGCGCACTCACACCATTGCTCATAAATGAGTTGCTGTCCTGGATTTTAGAGATTAAAAATCAAAAGAACCCTCCCATGATAATCCCCAGGGATTTACCATCCCCTAAAACTACGAAACTGTTGTTCACTTCAGTTATAACTTTAAGTTTATGGGGTATGGCGTGCGTATTCCTCGTATTACAACCTCTAATTAAATTTTGAGGTATCGAGGTTTTAGTAGCTGAAAGTTGCTAACTTGGTGGTAGTGCCCTAACTTTCTTGTGTTTTTCTTTAATGGATAAAGCGAGAAAATTAATTTAGGGATGGCGAGTGAAGATGATGCAGCGAGGAAGGCTCAGGTGGTTGAAGCCAGGGCAAGAAACATCAGCCACAATGTCCGGTGCACAGAGTGTGGAAGTCAGTCCATTGAGGAATCCCAAGCTGATATTGCCATTCTCCTTAGAAAGGTAATAATAGTTTTCATTCTTTTTCACATATCTGTGATCCCTCGATAATACTTATCTGTATACGTGTAACAACTTAACGAGGTGGAATGAGATGTCTTATTGATGTTAAATACCGAATTATGGGTTGTTTGCACTTCATATTTTTTATTTGGATTTGCACTTCATAATTGGCTTGTACTGTAACATGAGCAAATAGCTGATATGGGAAAATCATGGATAACTTGTTTGCACGTTAAAGGGTTAGAAGGTGCTTAGTCATGGCAGCTATTCACCCCATGTTAATTGAATGATTGTGTAAACAACTATCAAGAACTGTTAGGGTCTCGCACTGGTTGGTTCTTGTTGTTGCTTTTTCATGTCCTAAGCTAACTCCCTATTTACACTGCTTCTGTCTTCTTTTTTTGTGAGACTGTTAATATGCAGTCAAAATAATGAATTATATTTCCTATGATTAGTCTCGCAATTAAAATATATGCTTTCTGGTAACTGTTTTCTTGGAACTAAATCTGACTTTACTGGCTGCCTATGCTTGCTCATTGTGCATCCTTTTTGGAGTTTTTTGCGTGACTAGAACTTAACAGCTTGACCTGTTATCTGATGAATGGTGTTACTGCAGTTAATTCGTGATGAAATACATGCTGGGAAAAGTGATAAAGAGATATTCAAAAAGCTTGAGGACGATTTTGGGGAGACAGTCCTCTATGCACCAAAATTTGACATGCAAACTGCAGCTCTGTGGCTATCACCGGTCGGTTTCAGTCTTGTAGACAACCCTTTGAATCTTGGGATATATATTGTCTTGTAGTTGAATAACTTATATAACAAGGTTCACCCCCTTAAGGCGCTCTTTTCTTTAATATAATTTCTTATAAAAAAAAAAACTTTTTGTTGTTTACATGATATCTAGTTATTATAGTTGTTTCATGTTGAGTTTCTCCCGAAATTGATATTGGTTGTGATTAAAGCCCTAACTTGAATTTTTATGGGTTAGGGCTATCAAAGCCTCCATTGCGACTTATAGGTAATTGGTTCGTCCCGTTGGAAATAGCCTCTCTGGACACATGGGTAAAGTTGCATACATCATACCTTCCCAGACCCCACAATGCGAGCGCTTTATGCGTTGGGCCGTCCATATATATACTTATAAAAAAAAAACTTATATACTGAAGAACAAGAAAGAGTATGAGACCGATGCTGAAAAACGCTTGTTCTTGGCTGCAGATTCTAGTTGCAGGTGCTGCTGGAGGAATATGGGCTTACAACAAGCATAGGCAAAAGACCAATGTGCATTTAATGGCTTTGAGCCTTGTTAGAGGTGTTCGTCTCACTCCGAAAGAGAAGCAGACCATGCTGGATCTCTTGACTCCCCCTCCTTCAGAAAGGTCTAATGCTATATCCGCTTGGTTAAAGAAGTGGCTTGCTTGATAATACGATTGAAATCTGATCAGCTTTGAACTTCTTATTCGGAAATTAAATGTGAAATTTAAAACAGAACTAGCTATTTCTTGAATTTTTGGCTCTCAAGTTTCAAGTTTTTGCTGTTATAGTTGTCTTGTGTTCAGTAATTGGTGAATTATTACAATCTACTTGTTGGGATTGCTCTAATAGAAATCTATTGAAGTTTAAGCTTTAAGTCTACTTTAATTTTTGTTTGATGTTATGGTGTTTGTCACTGCCATGATTGACATAGCTATAGTTTCATGATGATCACTAGCAAGTTTCTGGTTTTCAACTATTTTTTTGTTTTGTTTTTTTTTTTAATTTTGAGTTTGATTATAGTTGAGAAGTGTTGATTTGAAAGTAAGTGTTTTACACCAATCTCCTACTTCGCGGAAATTTTGGAACAGGGGTGTTTTAGGTATTTCACTAGTTCAAATCTACATCGTCATTAAGAAAATTTAATTAATACAGAGAAAATTTGATTTTATCTCTAATTTTTTTAAAATGTCCATATAAATAAGATATATATTCTTGAAAATATAAAAATATGACATTAAATTGAGATATTTAAATAAATTTATTTTTTTATTTTTACTTTTAATAAATAAATTGATTTATATATTAGGACGGACGAAAAAGAGAACTGAATGTATTTTAGGACCAAAAAATGTTATGATTTGGTGCTATTTTTATGTCTTTGCACTTTGAATTATTATGGTGACGTAATGTCCCATCATTGGCCAATAATTATAATATAGCTTTTATGGTAATATTTATCGTGATAACTATGTCGGTCCATCCTTCTTCCTTTTTAATATAAAAAATAAATAATCTCTTCTTCTGTGCTCTGTGAACCTGCATATTTACTTTAAATATGTGGAATTTCCCATGGACGGAACTAAAGCTCAAATGGAAAAATAGATGGAAAAGTCATATTTCATTTATAATTTCTTTAAAATATCAGAGCTCTTGATGGGGGCATGTTAAATTTTTTTAATTGAAATAGAATGCACATGATAGGTCAATCTTTAACTTGTTTATATTGTTTATTCCCTTATCCCGAACATGAAATATGATTATGTTATTTCTCATATAAATCTTTTTGGCAAGGACAATAAAAGGAATGCAAAAGTACCCCTGATTAAATTGGCATACTCTAATTTATAACATTAACGTTTAAATTATCATCTACTCTTATAATGTTGTAAAAATATCTATTTGGTTAGTTATATTTAATATTTTTAATAAAATAATAATAAAAAAACAAGAGTAAGATCTAAGCAAATAAGTTAATTATATTACTCTTGGAATATCAATTATTTTTTACTATGTTGGATATACAGTCGATAATAAAATACTCCCTCAATCCAAAAATAATTAAATGGTCTGACTTTACACACAATTGTAAGTAATTTGAAATTTAAAATTTAAATTAATGATAAATAACCAAATTTGCCGCTATTAATATTTGAATTAACTTTACCGTAATAAGTAGGAAGGGATAATAATGATAGTTTATTTTATTTTGCTATAATTGTATGTTTCGTGAAATATAGATATCTAATTATATTTCGATATTTTAATTTAAAATATAGATGTCTAATTATATTTAAATGTTTTAATTTAAAAATATAAATAATTATTTGTTACTGCAGTGAGCAATACTCTAGCGATACAAAAATCATGCGCAGAAAATTAAGTTAAAAACTGTATAAATATTAGATATAGTATTTTCCAATGATGTTATCGGATAAAGTTTAATTGATCTCAACCTTTTTAGTTTAATAAGACGAATGCTGTATCTCTCTCTCTCTCTCTCTCTTTCTGTCTCTCTCTCTGAGAAATGAAAACCCACCTGGGCCTCGCCCTACTACTCCTCTACCTAACCGGGTTCAAACCCGGGTCATCCCAAACCGACCCGGGAGATGCCGCTGTAATGCTGGGGCTTAAAGAGAGCCTGAACCCGCCCAAGACGCTCGGGTGGTCCGACCCGGACCCCTGCAAGTGGAGCCACGTGTCATGCTCCGAATCCAACCGGGTCACCCGGATCCAACTCGGCCGCCAGGGTCTCAGTGGTACGTTTGGCTGCAGCTGATATAACCTCCAGCTTTTCAATTTTTTTTTTCTTTAATAGTGAAATAATATTTTGTTACCCAATTTTATACCGATAAATAAGCTGAAAGTTTTAAACTAGATTTATTTAATTTTTTCTTAATCGAAAACAACCATAAACAGATTTATTTGCTTAAAATAAAATAATCCTTAGTTCTAAAACTTGTTTCTAATAGCATAGGCGGACCGAGGATGTCCGAAATTTCTCTTAAATATAAAAAAAAAAAAATTTAATTTTTTTTATTCTGTCCATAGCTTCTCATCCTCTAAAAGACAAAATATTTATAACCCAGGTGGAGTAAAGTCTGTTTGTGAATCATGGGTGTGTGATTTGTAGAAGTTAAAGTGTAATAATAGTACTGTTAAATTAGTTTTAAAAATTATTTTGAGAAATATTGTCTTGTTTGATATAGTTATATTGGGAAAGTGCAAAAATAGACAGGCAATAGATATGTGACATGACTTTTGAGATTATTTTCTTAATGAATGATAAAAGACAGAATTTAATTTTGAATTATTATAAAAGGATTCTCAAAAATCAAAAGTTTTTTTTAAAATTTGGTATTTGAGCGTTGACCCAACTCTCACAGGCTATATTTTCCAACAAAAAAATGCGGAAACAGGTAGAAAAAAATTACCAAATTGAATTTAAGTTACCAATTTTACTGATGGGTTGAGCTATTAGTAGAACTGTAGCAACCCTTTGTAGTATTTATCTCATTTAATTTTTTAAATGGTAAATCTTTAGACCAAATTTTTTTTAATATAAGTATTTCAGTTTGTAGAAAGTAGATATGATAAAGTAAGTTTAAAGTAGATTTATTGTGGGAAATATACCATTAACAATTTTAAATTAAAAAATGTTCCTCTTGCTATAACTATAGAACTTTAAATTAAGATTAAGAAAAAAATATTTTTATAGTTATTATCATGTTATATATGATCATTCCAACCATATTAAAATTTATAAAAATAATGTTATGTGTAATTTCTAAAATATTAATTAGTGCAAAAGAAATGAATTTCTTCATTATCATATTTTAGAAATTGAGAAAAATCAGTAGAAATCTTCAAAGTTACCAATTCTGCTAAAAGCTCGAGCTGTAACAATATTTACACGGAGAATCGAACACATGAACTGGCTTTCATACCATATTGAATTACCGTTTAGACTGAAATAAAATTTTAATTATTTATATTATTCACCTACAGGTACTCTACCCGCAAATCTCTCCCATCTCTCTCAGCTCCAAAGGCTTGAGCTCCAATGGAACAACATCTCGGGTCCTTTACCGACCCTAAACGGGTTAAGCTCGTTACTGGTACTAATGGTGAGCAATAATCAGTTTAATTTTATCCCTAATGATTTTTTCAATGGTATGACATCGTTACAATCTGTTGAAATCGATAACAACCCGTTCGCGAAATGGGTATTGCCTGAGGGACTTCGAAATGCATCTACATTACAAAATTTCTCGGCTAATTCGGCGAATATAACTGGGTCGCTACCCGGGTTTCTCGGGCCCAATGACTTCCCGGGGCTGATTAATTTGCATTTGGCTTTTAATGATCTAGAAGGGGAGTTGCCTATGAGCTTATCCGGGTCTCAAATCGAGTCGTTTTGGGTTAATGGCCAAAATAGTGATGCTAAATTGAGTGGTAATATTGATGTGATACAAAATATGACTACGTTGAAGGAGATTTGGTTGCAGTCAAACTCGTTTTCGGGTCCTTTGCCTGATTTTTCGGGGTTGGGAAGCTTAGAGGTGTTTAGTATTCGCGATAATTCGTTTACGGGTCCGGTTCCGTTGTCTTTGACGAATTTAGGGACGTTAAAAGTTGTTAATTTGACAAATAATCTGCTACAAGGGCCTATGCCTAAGTTCAGGGACAGTGTTCAAGTGGATATGGTTACGGATACAAATAGCTTTTGTTTAGATAAGCTTGGGGATTGTGATCCAAATGTGAATACATTACTTTCTATAGCCAAATCGATGAATTATCCGATGAAATTCGCCGAGAATTGGAAAGGTAATGATGCTTGTTCCGATTGGGTTGGTATCACTTGCAACGGTGGAAATATTACTATTGTGAATTTTCAGAAGATGGGTCTTTCGGGTACAATTTCTCCCGATTTTGCTTCGCTTAAATCTTTGCAAAGACTAGTTTTAGCCGATAACAATCTTACAGGTACGATCCCGGAGGAGCTCACAACTCTGCCTGCTCTAACCGAACTTGATTTGGAAAACAATAATCTTTATGGTCAAGTTCCAAAATTTAGGAACAATCCGACCATTGATATTGATGGAAATGCTAATATTGGGAAAGACAACGTTAGTTCCTCGCCTACCTCATCTTCTGGTGGTTCGGGTTCATCTGCCGGTTCTGATTCTGAAAACGGCGGTGGTTCTAGAAACGGCAAGAAATCGAAGAATTGGGTTGGAATAGTACTGTTTTCGATAATCGCCGGGATCTTTGTGCTTTTCTTGATCGGTATAGCTGCGTTTTGGTTATACAAAAGTAAACAAAAGCGGTTTAGCCGAGTGCAAAGCCCAAACGCTATGGTTATCCACCCTCGCCATTCAGGTTCTGATAATGAGAGCGTGAAAATCACAGTTGCAGGCTCGAGTGTTTGTGTCGGTGCAATTAGCGACACTGACACTATGCCTAGTAGCGAAACAAGTGACATCCAAATGGTCGAAGCTGGAAATATGGTGATCTCAATCCAAGTCCTAAAAAACGTGACGAATAATTTTAGCGAACATAATATTTTGGGACAAGGGGGATTTGGGACGGTTTACAAAGGCGAATTACACGATGGGACGAAAATCGCAGTCAAGAGGATGGAAGGGGGGGTGATTACAGGAAAAGGCTTAGCGGAATTTAAATCCGAGATCGCAGTTTTAACTAAGGTTAGGCACAGGCACCTTGTTGCTCTTCTTGGGTATTGTTTGGATGGGAACGAGAAGCTACTCGTATACGAGTATATGCCACAAGGGACTCTTAGTGGGCATTTGTTTAATTGGGCTCAAGAAGACATAAAGCCGTTGGAGTGGACGAGGAGATTGTCGATAGCGCTTGACGTGGGAAGGGGCGTTGAGTATTTACACGGTTTGGCCCATCAGAGCTTTATTCATCGAGATTTGAAGCCGTCGAATATTCTCCTTGGGGATGATATGAGGGCCAAGGTGGCGGATTTTGGGCTTGTTCGTCTTGCTCCTGAAGGGAAAGGCTCGATCGAGACAAGAATTGCTGGGACTTTCGGTTATTTAGCACCGGAATATGCAGGTATCTGTTTAGGATCTGTTTGGTTTACTAGACGAAATATTAGGACTTGTTTGTTTGCAGCTTACAAGTTTCAGGTTTTCAGTTTTTTTACTTAAAATTTGGACAATGTTTGGCTTCTCGACCTTTAAGCTGACCTTATTTATTGATTTGACCTAAATAAGCCGAAAATTTTAAGTTGAACGACTTTTTTCTTAGACAAAAATAAGTTGGCTTATTTATTTAAAAATTGCGATCAAACAAGCCCCTTGGTACGGCGATGTATGCGTGTCACCATTTTCCCATTTTAATGCATTAAATTAATTTTTGTAGTGACGGGGCGAGTGACAACTAAAGTCGACGTCTTCAGCTTTGGCGTGATCCTAATGGAGCTAATAACGGGCCGAAAAGCCTTAGACGAGACCCAACCCGATGAAAGCATGCACCTGGTGACCTGGTTCCGGAGAATGCACCTCAACAAGGACACCTTTCGGAAGGCCATCGACCCTGCCATCGACCTCAACGAAGAAACCCTTGCCAGCGTCAGCACTGTTGCCGAGCTGGCGGGCCACTGCTGCGCCAGGGAGCCCTACCAGAGGCCCGACATGGGCCACGCCGTTAATGTTCTGTCTTCCCTAGTCGAGCTTTGGAAACCATCAGATCCAAGCTCGGATGATATATACGGGATCGATCTAGAGATGTCTTTGCCGCAAGCGCTTAAGAAGTGGCAAGCTTTCGAGGGGAGGAGTAATGTGGATGCCTCGTCTTCGTCGTATGTACCAAGTTCGGATAACACGCAGACTAGCATACCGACTCGACCATACGGGTTCGCCAACTCGTTTTCATCCGCAGATGGGAGGTGAGAGGAGTCCGGTGTTTGGTGGTTGTGATTCTTTTTCTTTTTTTTTTTTCCTTTCTTTCTTTTTTTTTTTTTTGGAAATTGTTGTAATCTATGGAAGGTTTTATTGTTTATGATTTGATTTTTCTGATTCTCATTGATGTAGTTTGGAGAATTTTTTTTTTTTTTTTTTTTTTTTTGAAAAANNTTTTTTTCTTTTCTTTTTGAACAACTTGATTGTGTATGCATTGCAAATAGACTTTTGTTTGTGAAAATTTTGTATGCGTTTTAATTCTAGCAGCTTTTAGCTTTTATTTTTCCCAAAACGCCTTTTCTGTTCAGGCTTATGTGTTTTAATCTCATATTTTTCTGCTTTTGTATTAAAAGTTATTCATTTGAATGTCAGCTTTCAAGTTCTATTTAAATTTTTCTGACCTGTAAAAGTAAAAATTTAAAATACAACGAATTCAATTATTTTAAGAACTAGTTCTTTCGATTGCAATCACACACTATGTGATGAAATTTTAAGTAGACTAGATTCAATTTATTATCAATTTTTTTTATTTTATTTTTTGTAAAATTTTTATTGTTCTTCTTGTAATCTATGGAGGTTTGGTATTAAAAAATGAATCATTTCACTACCAATAGAATATGGAATCTTCTCCATTTTAGGTGTCTTATGAATGAAAAAGTTTGTTCTTTACAACTAAAGATGGGAATTTCTTCTCAAACGATACAACCTGGAAAGATGGAAAAGTGTTATGGATCGCGTAATATATATTTTAACTGTTAAATATTGGCAGAATTTGGGACACACATTTTAATGTTATATAGAACAAACAAATTACATTAACATAAAAGATTAGAAAAACTAAAAAGAAGTGTGATGTGGGGACTAAGGTATCGGTGTAAAATCTTTAAAAATGTCCCATTGTGCTTGTTTTTGTGCCGTTGTTGTCGCCGCACAACACATGGGTGGGGCTGCTTATTATGGGGGTGTGTGGGTCATGTTGGGTTTTGTCAATTCCAAAGGCATCTCTGCCCTGTCATATACCCTCTCATCATATGGGTTAAATTAATGTTCCTCTTTGGCCCCCACTACAAGTTTTAAGGACCACATAAATAGTTTTGGTTTCACCGAATCGAGAGCGCACCCAAGTATTGATCTGATCGAGCTTGACACTTTCTGCTGATTACTAATCAAACTTGAGTTCTCGAGTCCAATATTGTGATCAAATCTTGCCGAAACACAATACCTATGCTCCATTCAACTTGTGCTCGATATGAAATTTTAAACTATTAGGAAGAAAAGTATTTGATCAGTTAATATATTCTACACGTCTACTCGTTTGTGGAATATTTTCGGGTCAAATAAGTGTAATTTAATTTTTTTTTTAATAAAACAAAGTAAATTCTAAAGATAGAATTGTGATCATTTATTATCAATCTCATCTGTTTAGTTTTCATATAATAATTATTTTTGTCAATTTCTCATTCTTTAACGTCTCTCTAGAGCAAGAAAACTCAGATCAGACACTACCAGCAACCATTCAATGACCTTCGTTGGTCACAGGGCTTGTTTGGTGAAACTAAGTCACAATACATAGAGCGGGAACATGGATAAGATCACGAATACGAGAGCTTCGAATTTTGAAAATTCTGAACTCCATGGCACCTATTTTTAATAATTTCAATATTTATTTATTATATAAATAAATAAAATTATTCATAAATTATATATATATATATATAATTGAATATTTAAGATGATTTAAAAAGTTAATTTTATATGCTCATTTAATATAAATAAACAAATAATAAAGCAACGAAATATAATTTTATAAATTATAAATAATTTATATTGATATTAAATCAGTGTAAATAACAAATAATTTAATATTAATTTATATTAATTTAATTTATATTAAATTACAAATAACTTATATGTATCTTAATAATTATATTGGTACTGTTCTCTTATGAAAATTTAATACCATAAACACGTTAACAGTGTACTAAAGTGATGGTTATTTTAAATTTGCATAATGTTAAAAGATGAGAATTAAATGCAAGGGAGGATCATTTAAAAGATTAAAATAACAAAAATAAATTAAAAATCAATTAATTGTTTTGATAGTGTGAGTGGACCACTAGGCCACGTGTGGACCATGCAGTCAACAGATATGGGTATAGGTTTAGCAGCCTTTATATATAGCACCGCGTTCCCTTTTAAATTTTTATTAATTACGAATCCGCCCCCAAATTTAAGGAATTCGCTAATTAGCTTCCATCAGTCCGCAAATTAGGCACGAATTACCCCAAAATTCGCCGATTCGCGAATTTGGAGCGGGTACGTGAAGCTAGGACCACGAATTTGGTGACTTAAGGTGAAACCACTAAAAGTACATTTCTAGTATTTTTTGTTTAAAAATAAAAAGTTTTACCTATTTATTTGCATCGCCAAAGTATATTTTCGTATATTGAAAAGTATCAAAAGCATACCTTTTAAAAGTATAGTTTTTGTTACTTTTATGACGCAAGTAAATTTTTTCCAATTTTACACTGCTATTAATTACTTTTTACTATTCCCAAAATAAAAAATATATATATATTTTTTTAATTTATACCTAACACTCTTACATTGCTTATAATTATTAGGACAAATACACTTTGCCCTCTCAAGGTATCTAAAAAATTTTCATTTTACCCCTGAGGTTTCTAAAATTACGGTCTGCCTCCCTGAGGTTTCTAGTCAACAACAGATTGCATCCCATATTGATTCAAAATGTTTAAATATTTGTGTTAATCCCAAAATACCCTTAGTTGCAACCAAGTTCTAGAAAACAACTCCTTTATCCCTCATTTTACAACCCAGATTAGGTTATTCTCGGATCCATTATTTGTGAGTAAGAGGGTCGAATCCTATTGTCCTATATAACTTAGTTATTATTATTTTTTTTGGCTAAGTTATAGGAGTAAAAAAAAAATTTCGACATATACATAAATTGAAGAGTGTATACTTGAACA
>MKEJ01094726.1:0-18070 GCA_001753735.1 Embelia ribes
GGGGAGAAATCAGAAAAGAATTAAATACAATTTCTTCCCCAATTAAACTTTTCCTTTCTTGCCTAAAAAATCTGATTTCCGAGAGCATGAAAATAGGGAAAATTATTTCCTTAAACAGCTTTGGGGTTTTACAAAAAATGCAAAATCTGTGAAATTGTAAGAGAGAGAGAGACATTGGCGAATCCGAGGCGACCCCATACATATGTTTATATACATATATATATATATATATTTATATAGAAGTATAGAGAAAGAAAGTGGTGGGCTACGTCATCTTGTACGTTGGGACCTGGCGCGAAATGCGTTAGAAATTTGGGAATTTCTGATATTTTATATAAATTAAAATTTTTTTTGTCTTTATGCAATTATCAGGTGGTGGGGCCCACCAGCAGGGCTTCGATGGACGTAATCCGGGGATGGTGGGGCCGTCATTTTCTTCTTCGGCGGCGCCGCCGCTCTTGAGGTTCGATCCCGTGCCACATCAGCAGCAGCAGCAGCAGCAGCAGAGACAGGTCAGTGTTATTTTATTATTATTATTATTATTTTATTTATTTTTAATTGTTAATGCATGTGGAGAATTTGTTGTATCTAGAGCTTATTTCAATTCAAATTAATTTTTAATGAATTTTGTGTAATTAATTTAGCTGCTGCTGGGGGATTTTGGAGGTTTATCTTTGTTCATTTTCACTCTAATGTTTTGGTATGAATTTTTTTTAGTTAAATAGGGGATTCAGCGCTTTTTTATAATGTTTGATATAGAAATTGTTAATGCATGTAGATAATTTGTATCTGGAGCTTGTTTTGGATTAAATTATTTTTGTATAATTAATTTATCTGCTGCTGTAATATGGTGATGTGTCAAAAGGGGATTTTTTGAAGCTTGTCTTTGTTCAGTTTCACTGTTGTTTTGTTTGATATGGGAATTGTCAATGCATGTATAAAATTTGTATCTGAAATTTGTTTTTGTTCAAATTCTGTGGTGGAATTGGAATGAATTTTGTGTAATTAATTTAGTTGCTGCTAGGAAATGGTGAGGTGTTAAAAAAAAAAAAATTATTTTTTATCTGTGTTTACGGTTGGTCTTTGTTAAATAGCTCCCTAATATCTGTGTCCGGGACGTACCTAGTAGTTTGCCTAAGAAGCCTACAATCACCCCCATGATTTTCTCAGGCCAAAATTTTTAGTATAAAATTTTTTTCTTGTAATTTAATATTAAATTTACAATTTTTTATTATTTTTTTAATGTAGGTTCAGCTACCCCTACTGTGTGAAATCGGATTTGTTAATGCATGTAGAAAATGTGAATTGTTTTCATTTTGGGTTTACTTTTTTTATTTGTTTGTGTGTTACTGGACTGAACCTTGGTGTGATTAATGGGGTGGCTTGGTGATTATGCTGTTAATATCACTTGTCAATTTAGTTCTGGGATATTATGAGATGTAAAAGGTGGTTATTCATACTTGGATTAAGAATATAGTTTCCATTTTTATTCAATTTCACTCTAGTGTGTTTGATGTGGAAATTGTCAACTATGCGGAAAATCTATTTTCCGTGGTATTTTTTTCTTTTTTGTGATTGGCCTTAATAATGTCTTGTTGAGTTGAAGTTGGTCTGAAACTCTGAATTTAGTGTAGCTAATAGATTGGATTGCAGATTTGTCAATTGGAATCCTTTTTTGATAAAATGAGGTGGTAAAGGAGAGTTTTTCATACATAGTCCTGAGTAATCAAGTTTTTTTTCCATCTATTATTTATAGTATTTCACACACTATTTTTGGCATTATGAGTGGTAGGGTAACAAATTTATTTTCTTACATGAACTACTGGCTGGCTGTCTCTTGTGCTTTTTTTTTAATTATTATTATTATTTTTTTATGACCTCTGTTGTAGATGAGAAAACAATGCTTGATAGTCGATACTGCAATTCCTTGTGCTGATCTTGGTTTTTCTCTTCTCGCCACGGGAAACAAAGCAGAGATGGTTCATATTGCAATTCAGACAGTGTAGCGTTTGCATAATCCCTGATTTCTGCCAATATTACACAGTGTGCATGAAGTTGTAACCTTTACATATACTTTTTGAGTTCTTGTTCTCTAGTCTCTTTACTACAACTAGTTAAATCTTAATGAGAAACGATGTCTAAGTATCGTAGCTTGTAGAAGGTGAAGGTTCCTCTTAGACTTGGGTGTCATTATTTACATGAAATTTGATTTAACTATATTATGTTGTGGCACAAGCTTGTGATATTCCTTGCTTATCAACAAAGTGAAAATTGTAATATCCTTAGGCAGTGCATTAATTTATTCGCTAACACGGTTTAGACTTTGTTGTTGTTCCAGTCATTTCAGCAACAGTTGCAGTGGGCACCCGAAGGAAATGAGGCCATGCTTAACTTCCAGGGTGGTGGATTCTACGGACTCACAGGTGGACCCGCTAATTTTGGTTCTTCTTCTGGTATGATGCAACCACTTCTGCATCAGCAGCAGCCCAGAATGTTCAACGATCTGTCGCAACAACAAAGTGTTGCTCATTTTCTAGAAAACACCCAAAATTGGAACTTGGGAATGGAACAACAGGCATTCGCTCAAAGTCAGCAAGCTTATCTCCAATTCCCTTTCCAACAGAAATCGAACCCCGGGGCCCACTCTCAGCAGCAAGCAAGAATGGATATGGCGGTTCTCATGTCAAATCAAACTTTAGCTTCATCGTTGTCATCTAAGAATCCCCTTGAATACTTTGCTCAATCTGAGAAGCAACCTGAGCTAGCTTTCTCAGAACCAAGGGCCGAGGCAATGCCTTCAATCCAGCCGTCGTCTATTAGCCAAATATTGCAGGCAAGTGCTGCAAGATCTATGCAGTCACTGCAAAGTCAACAAAACACCCGGGTTTCGATGGCAGCTCAGATTCAGGCAATGCAGGCTTTGGCACAGGAGCATAACATCGATTTGTCAATTCCAGCGAATACCAACTTGATGGTTCAGCTTTTCCCACTGATGCAATCTAGGATGCTTGCACAACACAAGGCAAATGAAATCAGTACAGGTGCAAAGTTGCCAGTGACCTGTAGATACTAATACTAATTGTGCATTTATCTAGTCTTTGGATAACATTTTCGACTCTAACCCTCATGCTATTTTTGAAAATACGAGAAGATAGTAAGAACTATCAACATTTGGTGATATTTCACCAAAAAAATCATATTTTTTTCTTCTCACATCATGATAGCATTATTCTTGTTATTTCCTTTCATCTAATGCAATCATATCATCACTTTTCACTTTTTGAAATTGTTGCACCCTTGGGTTGTTTCTTTTTGGTTCCATCTCATTACATAAATAGTGTGTAAATTGAAAGGCACAAACAAACTAAGTGAGCCTACGAAATATTTTGTTAGCATTAAGCATATTTATGATTGTGTAGAACTCAAGAGTATTATGTTTTGTGTTCCTGGATCCATCTCTGCAGGTGCCCAGTCTCCATTTGGCTCAATACCAACACAGGTCACTTTTTCACAATTTGCAAGAGAGGATTCTCACCGTCCAAATTCTTCGGGTAATGTGTCTGGCCCAACTAACCCTAGACAGACCATGATGAGTGGTAATGTCATGCCCTCATGGCAAACTCCACAGCAATCTGTGAATTTGAACCAGGGACTTGAAAATCCATCTAATAATAATGCCAAAAGCACCCTATTGGGTCCAGACATGTTAAAAATGCAGAACTCCTGGCAGCCACATCGTTCTTCTCTGCAATCTAGCACATCTTTTGTTGACGGAGGCCCTGTATCTTCCCAAGGTATTGTGGCACGGCAAATGCAACAAAACTGGACAGGATTTACAAAGCACCAACTTCATGTCCTTAAGGCACAAATACTAGTATTCAGGCGTTTGAAGGTATGTGAACTTTGTCCATAACTACCGACTTGATTGTGCCTAGTGTACTATATACTACATTTCCCACATATCTCCCTTGCCCTAAGTTCTGATTTTGCGTTTCTTTTAAAATCTGTAAGCCTCGTATATCAGATATCCATTTCATCCTGCGCTCACTTCCCCTCAATTTTGATTTAGCATTTCCCCTTTTCATCTCCTATATTTTGTACCATTACTTGGGTAGAATTCTGATCTTCGTTCCGCCCTTCCTCTTATCTCCTAGACTTGCACTTTTACTTATAAGCACATGAACGTGCAGTTGCTGCGTCTATAGTGAAATCTTCTTATAAGTTTCTCATATTCTATTGTAATACTGTTTAGAAGATATTTCCTTTTTTTCTCCTGGCTTCCAATAGAAAGGAGAGTGGACTCTTCCACAAGAACTGTTGCAAGCGATCTCTCCACAACCCCTTGACAGACAGTCATCTCAGATTCCTGGAACAAGTAACCAGGATAGATTCGCAGGCAAAAATGTTGATGTTGGCACGAGTCAGTTGGAGCTCCATGAAAAAGATTCTCAGATTGTCGCATCTAGTGGACTAAAATCTTCAAACCAATGGGCAATGCCTTCGCATGGTATGTCAGGAATGATCAAGGAGCTTGTTCCTGCATCTTCTTCTGGGAAAGAGGAGCAAAAAATGGTACCATTACCCACTGAATCAGGCAAAGAAATCGAAAACAGTAATCAGAGAACTCCTACAGCAAGTGATCTTTTGGTAGAAAGGGGAAAGGCAGTTGCTCAAGAGGTTGCTCTAGCTGACTATGGGCAATCTACAGAACCTGAACAAGCAAACAATCCACCACAGCCAAAAGATGTAGGCTATGCCAGAAAGTATCATGGGCCTTTATTTGATTTTCCATATTTCACCCGCAAACATGACACTTTTGGATCTTCATTGATGGTGAACAACAACAATTTGACCCTGGCATATGATATCAAGGACCTGCTTCTTCTGGAAGGTATGGATGCCCATACCAAGAAGAGAGAAGAGAGCTTGAGGAAGATTGGTGGATTATTAGCTGTGAACTTGGAGAGGAAAAGGATACGGCCGGATCTTGTTTTGAGACTCCAAATTGAAGAGAAAAAACTTCGACTTATGGATCTTCAAGCACGTGTGAGGGAAGAAGTTGACCAACAGCAACAGGAGATAATGGCAATGCCGGACAGGCCATATCGGAAATTTGTCAGACTTTGTGAACGTCAACGCATGGATCTTAGCAGGCAGGTACAGGCCTCCCAAAAAGCCATGAGAGAGAGACAACTAAAATCCATTTTCCAGTGGCGTAAGAAGCTTTTGGAGGCTCATTGGAACTTGCGTGATGCTCGAACAGCACGCAACAGAGGAGTCCTAAAATACCATGAGAAAATGCTGAGGGAATACTCAAAGAGAAAAGATGATGACCGTAACAAGAGGATGGAAGCATTGAAAAACAATGACGTGGAGAGGTATAGAGCAATGTTGCTGGAACAACAGACTAACATGCCAGGTGATGCTGCTGAGAGATATGCAGTTCTCTCCTCATTTTTAACTCAGACAGAAGATTATCTCCATAAATTGGGAGACAAAATCACGGCTGCAAAGAATCAGCAGGAGGTTGACGAAGCTGCGAAGGTTGCTGCTGCTAATGCACGCGCTCAGGTACTCTCTTTCTTTCCTCTTTCTAGGCCATCCTCTCTATAATGAAGCCTCTTCTGCTCTTGGTTCTTCTTTTTATTGGGTTTTGTGTTGTTGATAAAGGGTCTCTCTGAAGAAGAAGTGAGAGCAGCGGCAGCCTGTGCTAGGGAGGAATTAAATATAAGAAACCGCTTCTCGGAAATGAATGCTCTTAAGGATATTTCATCTGTTAACAAGTGAGTTTGTTTTCAATATGACTAGATCTTCCAATTCACTATTTTAAAAGTCATTGAGAGTAGATACGACTGTAAGAATCTTTCTGGGTAGTACTGATGGCAGAAGCAGAACCTTTGCATAAAAGCTATATTGTTGGATGATCTGTGTTTCATCATCTTCAGAAAAATTCTCTATAGAATATGCATTGTTACTTTTTTCTGTTTTGGTTAACAGGTATTACAATCTTGCACATGCTGTAAATGAAACGGTTGTCAAGCAGCCTTCGATGCTAAGGGCTGGAACTCTTCGCGATTATCAGCTTGTATGTGACGTTAGTTTTGTCAGTTTTGCTTATTTTCTGTATTTCTTGAAAATATAGGCTTTTCCCTTTGTTTACTATAGCTTTTGGATGCAAGTGAGAATCTTTTACTAATTGCACTGAACTTTTTAGATTGGATTGCAATGGATGCTCTCTTTGTATAACAACAAATTAAATGGGATTTTAGCCGATGAGATGGGTCTTGGGAAGACTGTACAGGTGAAGTTTTCGTATGCATGGTGGTGGAGCTTTCATCTTTGGTACCCCTTCCATGTAGCAATTGGAAAAACCTTATTTCCATATATCTTGTATCGTGTGACTCATATTTGTTCTGTTATATCAGAAGTAGGAGAGTTTTGAAATTTACAAATTGAAGGAGCAGAGTATAATACAAGAAATGATACAATGGAGCATCTTCATTTTACTCCTTTTTGTTATAATAGGTGATGGCGTTGATTGCCTATCTTATGGAGTTCAAAGGGAATTATGGTCCACACTTGATCATCGTTCCCAATGCTGTTTTGGTGAACTGGAAGGTCATATTTTACCTGTCACCTTAATGATGTTTCATTTTCAGTGCTCTTATATAACTGACATGGTAATTTTTTCCTTCCAGAGTGAATTCCTTAATTGGTTACCATCTGTGTCCTGCATTTTCTATGTTGGTACAAAAGATCAAAGGTCTAAGTTGTATTCTCATGTAAGGCTACGAGTTTACTAGTTACTACTACTACTACAACTGCAACTACAACTACCACTACTTATCGGCACTATGATATGCTGCTGAGCTGTTTGTTTGTTTTGATTCTTTTCTGGGCTTTCAGGACGTTAAGGCCATGAAATTTAATGTCCTCGTGACAACATATGAGTTCATCATGTTTGATCGTTCAAAGCTTTCCAAACTTGATTGGAAGTATATTATAATTGATGAAGCACAGCGTATGAAAGACAGAGAGTCAGTTTTAGCTCGAGATCTTGATAGATATCACTGCCAGAGGCGTCTGCTGCTTACGGGAACTCCTTTACAGGTTTACTAATGCAGAACAAGATGACATGTGATTTCTATCCCATTTGTTGCTTTTACTTACCCAGTTAATTACTCCAGTCATCAGTGCCCCAGTCTACTGTGCCCCAGAATGCAGATTGCTTTCTTGTCAATAAAGCGTATGTTACTGCAGTAAATTGAGTATAAGAATAGATGGTAGGCATGCCTGGAGACAAAAAGATGTCTGTGTTTTATTTTTGCACTTTTCTTTCTTCACAGTATACCGTAATTTGTTACATCAATCAATTTTCTTCCGTGTTTTGGCAGAATGATCTGAAAGAACTCTGGTCACTTCTTAATTTGCTCCTTCCTGAAGTCTTTGATAACCGCAGAGCATTTCATGATTGGTTTTCACATCCTTTTCAAAAGGAAGGGTCTACACATAATTCAGAGGATGACTGGCTCGAGACAGAAAAGAAGGTTATTGTTATCCACCGGCTTCATCAAATCTTGGAGCCTTTTATGCTTCGGCGTCGAGTTGAAGATGTAGAGGGCTCACTTCCGCCGAAGGTATGCTATTATGATAGTCTGGTGAGTCAAATATGATGATGTGAGAGTTGTTTCTGATATCATTTCACTGTTCCAGGTCTCCATTGTCCTAAGATGTAGAATGTCGGCTTTTCAGAGTGCCATCTATGACTGGATTAAGTCTACAGGAACTATTCGAGTTGATCCAGAAGATGAGAAGCGCAGGCTTCAAAAGAACCCTGTTTACCAACCTAAAATCTATATACCTTTGAAGAATAGATGCATGGAACTTCGTAAAACGTGCAATCACCCCTTGCTAAATTATCCTTATTTCAATGATCTTTCCAAGGACTTTCTCGTTAGATCATGTGGGAAGTTGTGGGTTCTCGACAGGATCCTTTTAAAGCTTCAGAGAACAGGACATAGAGTGCTTCTCTTTAGTACAATGACGAAACTTCTAGATATATTAGAGGAATATCTGCAGTGGCGACACCTTGTCTTCAGAAGAATTGATGGGACAACGAGCTTAGAAGAACGCGAATCAGCTATTGTGGACTTTAATAGCCCTGATACTGACTGTTTCATCTTCTTGCTTAGTATACGAGCAGCTGGGCGGGGCTTAAATCTGCAGACGGCTGACACCGTCGTCATTTATGATCCCGATCCAAACCCAAAGAATGAGGAACAAGCAGTTGCCAGGGCCCACCGTATTGGACAGAAAAGAGAAGTGAAAGTAATTTATTTGGAAGCAGTGGTTGACAAAATTGCAAGCCATCAGAAGGAGGATGAATTTGTAAGCGATGGACTAGTTGATTCAGAGGATGACCTTGCTGGTAAGGATCGGTATATGGGTACTATTGAAAGCCTGATAAGGAACAACATTCAGCAGTATAAGATTGACATGGCTGACGAGGTCATTAATGCTGGTCGTTTTGATCAGAGGACAACACATGAAGAGAGACGTTTGACTCTGGAAGCCTTGTTGCACGATGATGAAAGATATCAAGAAACTGTTCATGTTGTTCCTTCATTGCAAGAAGTGAATCGAATGATAGCACGTAGTGAAGAAGAGGTAGAGCTCTTTGATCAAATGGATGAAGAACTTGACTGGGCTGAGGAGATGGTAAGGTATGATCAGGTACCTAAATGGCTGAGAGCCAGCACTAGAGAAGTAAATTCTACTATTGCTAAACTATCGAAAAAACCATCGAAAAATGCCTTAGTTGGTGGTGGTATTGGCATTGAATCAAGTGAATTAGATACATCTGAGAAGAGAAGGGGGCGCCGTAAGGGGAAAAAGGCTCCAGTTTACCGAGAATTAGATGAAGGTGATGGGTTTTCTGAAGCTACTTCTGAAGAGAGGAATGAATACTCTGCTCAAGAAGAAGAGGAAGAGTTTGAAGACGATGAAAACAGTCCACGTCTAGTTAAACAAGATCAACCTGAAGAAGAAGTTGGCCTAGTTTCTGCTGGTGGATACGAGCATCTCCAAGCTCCGAGACAGAACCATGCAGTTGAAAAAGTTGGCTCATCAGGTTCGTCTTCAGATGGTCGTAGATTGAAACAGATGACGCCATCTTCTACATCATCTCAGAAATTCGGATCACTTTCTGCATTAGATGCCAGGCCAAGTCCTCTTTCGAAGAAACTGGTATATTTTCTCACTTTCAGTTAAGATTGTTTGGTTGTGTGTTACAAACTTACAATCGCAATTTCTGTACATTTTATTTTTTTGCTCTTTTGTTAGTGGAAAAGACTGCTCTTATAATCAGATCATACAAATGGTAGTGTGCCTCATTAATGTGTGCAGTTATTTTTTCCCATATCTGAGTATATTCTTCTTATAAACGTTGCCAGTCTGCTGAACTGAAGGAAGGAGAAATAGCTGGGTCCGGAGAGGCTCATATGGATCTTCAACGGTCTGGAAGTTGGATTCAAGATCGTAATGAAGGTGAGGATGGGCAGGTCTTGCAACCAAAAATAAAACGAAAACGCAGTATCAGACTCCGACCACAACATACTGTTGAAAGGCCAGAGGAGAAACATATCATTGAAAAGCCATCTCTTCACCATAGAGATTCTTCTCAGATACCACCTCAAGTGGGCCATAAATATGATTCGCAATCTAGGTTTGACTCTGAACCCAAAGTGCCTGGGGAGCTCAAGTATGATAAACAAAATCTGCGAAATATACATTCAAGGAAAACTGTGAATGTCTCCAAGGCACAAGCTTCCCCCAAGGAAAATTGTGAGAGTAAAAATGTGACCAGTTCCGTGACCTTAATTGGCGGCAACAAGATGTCTGACATTATTCAGAGAAGGGTGAGTGTTCTGAATTTATATATTGTCTTTTGTTTTTTAAATGTTTTTGCTTCATCATGTTTGTTGTGAAATCTGTTGATAATTAGATTGTTATTGGGGAGGGCCAGCTGGAGGCTGGGACAGTGAATGGTTTTTTTTTTCTCCCAAGTGTAGCCTAACTATGCAATTTGACCAGTAATTTTCCATTTGCAGTGCAAGAACGTAATTTACAAACTCCAGAGGAAGATCGATGACGAAGGTCCTCACATTGTTCCACTGCTAACTGACTTGTGGAAGAGGATTGAAAGCTCTGGGGGCCTCGGTGGGATTTTTAACAGAATTATCAATTTGCAGAAGATTGATCAGCGCATTGAGAGATCCGAGTACAATGGAGTGAAGGAGCTTGTTTCTGATGTTCAGTTTATGTTAAAAAACTCAATGCAGTACTTTGGATATTCACAAGAGGTAGAGTTGTTTTTGTTAGTCTTGCCTTTATTACTCAGTGCATGATGCCTAGAATTTTTAAAATTTTGCCCTAATCTCTCTTGCTCGACAGGTGAGGTCAGAAGCAAAGAAGGTGCATGACCTTTTCTTTGACATCTTAAAGATCGCATTCAGAGACACCGATTTTAGTGAAGCTAGAACAGCCCTCTCTTTCTCTGGGCAAGAATCTACCTCAACCTTAGTTCCATCTTCAAGGCAAACCACCCCCCCAGGCCAAAGCAAGCGCTGCAAAATCATAAATCAGGTGGAACCTGAAGCCCCTCCTCAGATGCTTTCCTCTCACATCTCTCTCTCTAACATTGAAGAACCAAGGAGCCCCCGGACTTGCATGATCCAAAAAGAATCAAGCATTGGGACCGCCATCAGTTCCCAGGGCCAGTCACCACAAGATGAACAACAGTCATTAGTCCACCCTGGTGACCTGGTTATCTGTAAAAAGAAGAGGAAAGAACGGGAAAGAACAATCGTCAGGCCTGGAAATGGTCCAGTTGGCCCCGTTTCACCTGCTAGTATGGGCCGTACTACCAGGAGTTTGGGCCCTGCTCCGGGGTCATTCATGAGAGATGCTAGATCAAGCCAAGGTTGGGCTAATACACCACCTCAGCAACAGGGGAGTAGTGCGTCTGGGATGCTCGGTTGGGCGAATCCTGTGAAGAAGCTTAGAACAGATTCTGGAAAAAGGAGACCAAGCCACCGATAACTACCGGTATGCGGATTTTCTAATAAAGGAACTTGTTGATTGTGCTTTAAGGTGCTGAGTGCGGAATCGGCCTTGAGCTCATATATGTTATGTTAGTACATAATGATATATAGGTAAAAGGACTTTCATGTGGCTTTAATTGTATTTAGACTTGTGCTTATGATTGTGGCCAGTGCAAACTCTATGATTCTAAAAGTTTATCCTAAATGATGAAAAACAAGTTAAGTTGTTGGTCGTTCTGTATCATTCATGTTGCTATCGTCTCTAAATTTGCGCATTTAAGGCCTTTTGATATTGGAAAAAAATTATAATAAAGATCAAATATAACACATTTCTTAAAATTTGAGGACCAAATTCGTCAAAAATTTCTGGACTATTAGTATTTATTGAATGTCTGGAGACCAATAGAGTTCAGTAATATGCAGCCTATATAATATTTAAATGAATATTACAACAAATAATTTTTAGTTAAATATATTATAGGATAACTGAATAATGTTTGAAATAAAATACAAAATTTACGTACGATATTGTTCATATTGTTTTAAAATCACTTCAAAAATCTAATTTTTAGACCTTGAATATAATAATTTAGCAAAGTTTCACTCCAAATGCCATTGGCCACTTCAATAAAAACCTTTTTTTTTTTTTTTTGTCAAAAAATTTTAGACTTGCATCTTTAAAGTTAAAATCTATCTTAGGATAAATCTCATTGTGAATTTTTTTCTTTTTAAAAAAAAAACTCAATTTGTTTATTTGCTATACTGCATAATACTCTCAAAAACAATATAGAATATAACATTAAATATCTTATTTATTATAGGATACGTCTCATTACGAATTTGCATTTAAACATAAAATTCATAATACTCGTGCTTTTCCCAACCAAAAAAGATAAAAAATACTCTTCCCAAAAATTTTTAGAAAACAATTCATCACGAATAAGAGATAATGGATTGAGTCAAATCTTTTTTATAAGTGAAATATCAATCTAATAATTTAGGTGGTTCTGCTCATCATGCTCCAAAAACCAGCATCTAAATCAGGGCAGAAATTTTCTTATTGAAGTGATTTTAATTTAAATATCATATATCATATAATATATATTTACCACAAGGGTAATGAAAAACAACCAACATGTAACATTAGAAACCAACCAAAGAACACTTATTTACAAAGCAGACTAATTAAACAGGCAGAGATTTTATCTCCATCTCCACCAAATAAATAGTTCTTTTTGCTTTTCACCCCACTTTTTTTATGGTTTGGTAAAGAAATTGAAACATGATGTACACGTACAAATACATAGAAGAGCCCCGAGAGCGACTATGGATCCACAGGCCCTGCTACAGCATCTTCATCGGAGTCGTACCCATCTTCACTCAGCTCTTCATCACTTGATTTCTCTTCAGGGATAGCCCCTGCATCTTCCGGCTTAGCATATTTCTCACAGTATTCTGCAAAAATGTGCCAGCTTAAATGATGACAGACTTTCACCGGATTCATATTAGGAATCGAGACAATTCGTCTCCGTGCAGAAAAGAAAAAAGGTGAACATTTGGAATTGAGACACAATTCATCCCAGTTTGGGAAAGACAAAAGGTGACATTGGTTATAACACCCAGTGTTCATTTGATTGCAACTTTCCAGCTTATTTCTGATTGAGAAAAAATAGGATGGAATCAGTTTAAAACTTTCATCTTATTTGGGCCAAAACAAAAAATAAGCTCAAGTTATAAGCTGAGTAGCCAAACGTTGTTTAGCTTTTAGGCAAAAAAGCTAAGACGTTGAAGCTTATAAGCTGCAATCAAACAAGCCCCTAAGTGTTACTAAGCAAAAAGTTAGACATCCGCAAGAGGCAGACAAACGAAGACCACACAAGCAATTCCCTGTTCCATTACCTACAAGCATTTATCTGCAAAGGTGTTTACACAGTATAACGAAAATATTAGAAGACTATTGAACAAAAACCGAAATAATTTCAGCTCCGTGTAACAGCAACATGTTACAAAACTTGCATTCAAGGGAAAAGAAAAAAAAAAGAAAGGAAACAAACAAATCATTTTTAACAACTCTCTATAAAACCATGTTTTAAAAATTCAACTAATCCAACTTGGATCCTTCTCTCAGCAACTTACCTAAGCAATACTGCAAAGGAAATAAATCACAATAGAATACCTAAGCACATGAAAATGGCTTTTCCAGCAGAACCACAACAACATTCCATTTCAACAAACAGAAATCAATGATAAATCAACAGTTGTAAACACTTGATGAGTTCAAATGCCAACAATGTATAAGCATACTAGCAATGTCAATACACGATTTTACATCTTCATCAAAACAAGAAAAGCTTAGCAGAAACCATTAAAAACAAATCCAGTCTAAAGCAAGGGAGAACACTTGCTCCAAACATGTTTGGACCATGAGGGATCTCTATTCATGCAGACCATGATTTAGTCACTTAGAAACCAACCAATCATGGAAGGTGTAGAGTTGAGTAGATTGAGCGTTGTCATTTCAAATGTGTGTAAAGAAGCAATCACAAATTACGACATTGAGATGCTAGTAAAGAAGCAATCACAAATGTGTGTCAGCTAAATGATTTACCAACCTATTTTCCATACAAAACATTCACGATTTAACTGAATTGTACTTGAAATGAACACCCAAGTACCCAAAACTTTAAAGAGATAATTAACAAGAGTAAACAAGCTATATTAACAATCATACTGCCATAATGAAATGCACAGCTAATAGCACATAAGGTGGGAAAAGGTCAATACCTTTGACTCTTTGGTCGTAAGAATTTCGATCACGCATCATGAGAGCTGCAGCCTCCCCATTCAAAGGGTCCGAAGGATTTGGATACAGCAGAAGTTGAGGAAGGAACACTTCAAATACATTTACCAGATCTGGTTAAACATATGTGAAAATGTCACCAATGGCTACATAATTACATGGAAAACACAACTCCCTCTAAGGGAAGAATTTCATCAAAATGTTTAGAAATTTTTAAAATTTAACTTCTCTTACCAAACATAGGGCTCCAGGTCTGATTGATAACATCTAAGCACACGGAGCCTGACCTGTCATTAGAATAGTCCATCTAAAGAGTCAGATTAAAAAATACCATTATTTATATAACAACAACAATAAACCAAGCCTTTATCCAATGAATAGGGTAGACTAGATGGTTTGATATCACATCGGATTGTTAACATAAGTTTTCCTACAACCCTCATTCCTACTTGGTCACAGTAACATTCTTTCTCATGTATGAAAAATTTTATGCAACCTAAGGCCTCGTTTAAGACAGGTAACGGATGAAGAACCATTGGTCTATATTAGTCATATCCAGGTCCCGATAGTACACATACGAGGGATACCCAATTATCACCCTGACTGGTATTGATTAGTACCTTTGATTGGATAATAATAGTCCAACTGTTCCTTTACAAGAAAAGAGTTTGAAGCTAAACATGGCAATACAGAGCCCCACATCATAATTAGAATAGTACTGCTCCTTATACTTGTTCCAAGCATGGCCAAAGTGAAAAACTATAGAATCAGTAAGACTATACTCACATTTCATCAACATTTGGGTGATATATCTTATTAACAAAACCAATTGACGGAGATTTATAAGGATAAGCATCTGGAAGCTCAACGCGTATCCTCCACACACCTCCATGGTAAGGACCTGCCATGAATAATTGAGCAGAAATGATGAAGGAAAAGAAAAATAAGTGGAAAAAATGGAAAGAACAAAGACATTCTATTCATAGAAACAAACACCTAATACCATACAAGTACTAAATGTGGAAAATCCATTGGGAAATTATGTAGTAAGTACAATCATAGGTCAAAATCATGTACTCTAATAACTCTTAGTAACATTGAAATCAGAGGTAGATAGAAGTAAAAGCCAGACGTACTACAAAGGATTTGTCCAGCTATAGCTTTTAAACAAAAAACTAGCCTTTTCAGGACCAAGAAAAAAGTTACATAAAACACAGCTTAAAACTTCTATTTTTTTGGTCAAAACAACAAAAAAAAAAATCATGTTACAATCTAAGCAACTAAATACATCTTGGCTTTTAAGCAAAAAAAGATTGACCTTAAGAGCTAAGACCAAACAATCACAAGGACTAATGTAGAAGAAAAATCCCGATTAACATGACTGTCAAAAACCGAAATCCCCGAAATAAGCTCAAAGGCCAAGATCCACATATGATCAAGCTAATATATAGCAAACACAGCTATTGATGAGGAAGGCATCAACACAGTCAAATCAACTAGTAACAAAATTAATTCATATGGTCAACTACCCAGAAGATAAAACTGGCTTAAAATCAAAATTCCCATAACAAAAATTAAGGGTTTTGAAAAATAATGAACAGGGTAGTGAAAATTTACTATCACTTGGTCCATGGAAATACACAGAGAACTCTTGCATCCCATCATTGATCATCTCCACTTTGTAATCACTCATCATCCTAAAATAAAAAATAAAACCCACAACAAAAATTACAGAAAAATCAACAATTTAGTCAAATTTGGTGACATATAGTTAAAGAAAATTGTTTAATTAATAATATGTGTGGGTTAATTAGGGGATTAACAGTTTCATCAAGTCCATCTCTCGGCGTTTGCTTGGGGAAGACATAGTCTTTCACGGGGGGCTTCGGCGGCAGGGAGGTTCTGGAGAGAGAAAGAGAGAGAGAGAGAGAGAGATTTATGCAAAAAAAAATTATTTAATAAAGAGAAGCAAAATGATTCGGACATTAACGAGTTGAAGATAAAACATAAGGTATTTGCAATTAAGCCCCTCAATTATTTATTATTTAACTTTATGAGTACCCTTTTTGAGATTATGCCATAGAGTACTCTTCTCTTTTTTTATATTTTGAAAACCAAATAAGAATAACGCTTAAGGGGTTTTTACCCAATTAAATATCAAGGATTTGCTAATTTTACCTACTCATGTAATTCAATGATAGAAAATATTTTGCTTTTTACCTTATTATGGAAAAATTGCAAAACATTTTTCTATTGGAGGCTCGAAAATTGGAATAAAATTGGATCAAGTTGAAGTAATACTCTTTGCGTCCTTATTTGATAAAAAAAAAAAATGTATTCTCGAGGAGGGAAGGGATATTAGAAAATTATTGATTAATATAAATTGTTTTAACTACGGTAATTGATTTTTACTTATTTTTGTGGAAAAACAAATCCACCTTTCACTTAGTCAATTGTCTTCGATAGTAATTTTTATTATTACACTACATTGCGAGAGAAATTTATGATGTAAAGCACATAAAAATGTAGGAAAATTATTATTTGTGAATTAGGATAATTAGCGGAACTTAATGGGAAATGGACGTGAAAAAATTGACTTTGTAAATATAGAAATAATAGGAAACGAGGATATTATGAATAAGTAAGTAAATAATCTGTAACTCAACTTCAAAATTAGTCAAATGTACTTAAAAATATGTGTAATTACAAATATAATTGCATAAATCAAGATAAAATAGTTTCAATAATATCATAAATAGTGTTATTATTTTAGAAAAAGTAATTAAAAGTGATTTATTTTTTACTTTTGCGAGTTTCTTAGTAAGTATGAAATTTTTTGGAATCGAGCTTCTAATATGATTATGGAAAACAAAGAGTTTATGATTGGAAATGGTTTTTGGAAAAAACAGACTTCTCCGGTCCAACTTACTTTTGCTGGCTTAAAGAGTTAATGACTTAAGGAGTGTTAACGTATCAAAAGATATTGAGTCTCGATAATTAACATACTTACGAGATCGGTTCTTATTATAAGTTTATACAGTACTATATTTACCAACTTTTGTTTCCTATTATTTTTTACAGACTTTGATTTTGTTTCTATAACATTTATATTCCCCATTAAAGGAGATCATTATGTACAGATATCTTTCAGTTATATAAAGATGAGGCCCGACCATCACAGAAGATAAGCCGATTTCATATTTCTCTAGTCTTGTATTTTTTATTCTAACAATTACTAATAAAAAATCATATGTAATTGTCTCTTTGCCAAAAATAGAGTACATATATAAATGCATATGAAAGACTTTTGCCAAGAATAGATAAAGGACAATTACTTCAATATTAATTATTTTTGCCTATACTATCAAGCACATTAAATCTCATGCATAAATGCAAATGATGTACTATTATGCATCTTAATTTCTCATTAATGGTTATTTACTTATGGCCATTGTAATAAGTTATTAATGAACATTTCTCTCAAACGGAACGGCCCTTGCAATAGGATATTGCCCCCATAGGCGAGGTGGCAATAAACAAGCTACTCGCAAGTATCTCGAACTCTATTCAGTAACTACTTGATCGAACTCGGCTCGTGAACTAAACGAGTAGGGCACGAGTATGTTAGCATACTCGATTTGAATTTCAAGTTAAACTCAAATAGTGAGCTAATCGACTAGTTAGATTGCGAGTATATCGAAAAATCGGTATGTATGTATATATATGTGTATGTGTATACAAGTTAAAAATAAAAAATTTATCACATACCACTAGTAAGATTTAACCCTTCATTATTTGATAACATAAAAAAATATTTTACCCAAAGTAATTAATTTTATTATTTAAAGATAATATTTAAAATATATTTAAAAATAATTTATCGAATCTAGTTGAGTATTTTTCTCTTTATCATGTTGATTTCGAGCACAAAAATGATACTCGAATCGATTAGAACAATATTCGGCTCAACTCGATTCATGTTTGATTAGAGCAAAACTCAGCTCGACTCGATTCGTATTGAGTCATCTAAACGATTTATGCTCGATTAGAGCAATACTCTGCTCGACTTGACTCATTTCCATCCCTAGCTTCAACTTATCTAATGTCACTACTTTAGTTAAAATATAAGCAGGATACTCACTTCCTCAAAACTTCACAAGTTGCAAGC
>MKEJ01094727.1:0-13110 GCA_001753735.1 Embelia ribes
AGATTTTCTCCCCAATTTTTAATTTGAGAAAATTGATGGGAGCAGTAAAGTTGGACTGGCTACCCTCCACTCCATAGAACCTTTCTTTGATCGCCGAAAGCTCAGAAGCGTGTGGGAAGAGCAACAGCAGCAGCAGCTATGAAAGGAGCGGCTCTGGAGCTAATACTTTCTCTCTCTACAATCCTCCTGATGGCGGGCGGCGCCAGAGCTTGGACCGGCGAAATCCACGGAAGGGTCGTCTGTGACGTCTGCGGCGATTCCTCTATCGGCCCCGAAGATCATATTCTAGAAGGTCTCTCTGCTCATTCCCCACTCATTTTCATTATTTTGTTAGGCTTTTTGTTGGTTTAATTACTTGTGCTTTCTGTACTTGAAAGGAGCAGTTGTGAATTATGTTTAGAGAGGTGTTATTGGATTAAATTGATTGAATCTAATCACTCCGCTTGCGTCTACATCTGCAAGCATATCGATTATGCGGGAGAGAACTGTGTGTGACTGCTTGTAATGAAATATTTAACTTTTAACCATAGGTTGAACTGGTTTAGGAAGGAAAATGTGTTTGGTACTCTGGGATTTTTTGAAAGAAACATGTGTCTAGAAAGCACGTGAGAAACACCTTAGAAACGTGATCGATACTGTAACAAATCTCGAGAATAACTTTTTGAAACTTAAAATAAGCTTGACGATTACATTTTCATACAAAAATTTAACATAGAGTAAGTAAATCGTTATTTTATCACTTCTATGATAAAGCATAAGTTTTCCACTTATGTTATTCTGTTTATGCAAATTAACAAAGTTTGATATAGAAGTACAAATCTATGGGTATTCTTAAAGTCTGAGCGCAGGTCCAATCCTGAATTTAAAAATTCCGCAGTTTCTTGCACGTTTTATAATCGTATCTAGAGAGTTTTATAAGCCTATCAACAATTCCCGTTCCACCTATAATTTTTTGCTCGCATTTGCCGATTTGGCTTCCCATTCCTTTGATTGCATTGCACCTCTTTTTAGTTTTAAGGCTAAACATCAGGAGCGAGATTATTTAGTAAAATGTGGACCTATATTCGGTTGTTTTTTTCCATATCGTTATCTTCCAACTGGTAGTCCCTATGTTCAAGTTCCCTAATTTGTTGTACAGTAAATTGTCAAGTGTGATAAGTATTATTTAGCAATGCTAGTGATATCTTTTATATATAACTCACTTACAAATGTGTTGCACTCAGAAATTTTGGTTTGTCCTTTAAGTGCAATATGATTCTTAGAAGTTTTAAGCATGAGCATGAGAAGCATTATTGATTGCTTGGATGTGAAAGTGGTTTCCATGTTTCTTACTTGTTTCGGTGGTTGCAACTATCTTCATTGTTAGGGTTTCCTTTAAGTGGTGTAGAGAACAATGTCAGTCTTAGTAAGAAATTATCGAGTGCAATTGTCATCAGTTTGGATGAAATGTCAGTCACTTCCGCAGCCGTTGAACTCTACAACTTGTTAGCTGTTACGACTTACAATAGCGTGCTGTTATCTGAAATGCATTGTTGATTGTTTTGAAGCTCAATTAAGGGGATATAAAACCAAATAGAAGTTACAATGGCATACTGTTTTGTGTGTAAATCATATTATTTAGGTTTTTGACAACAGGTGCTGAGGTGGCTGTTCTTTGCATCACGAAATCCGGAGAGGTGCTAAACTATCAGGCTTTTACAAACTCCAAGGGTATGTACACTGTGGCCGAAACAATGCCAGAAAGTGATCGTTGGGATGCGTGCATGGCGAGACCAATCAGCAGCTTTCATGAACACTGCACTCAACTTGGAGAGGGCAACTCTGGTGGTGTAAAATTCAGCTATACTCGCCCATCGGGTTATTCACACACTGTTAGGCCCTTTGTGTATCGCCAGGCCAATGTTCCAACCTACTGCTTCTGAATCTTTGTTTATGTGATCTTATCTGTTGGTATGGTAAATTATTATATTTTGTCCCTGAAGTGTTTCAGTTTTTTAGTGGCACCGATGGATTTTTTTTCCTTCAGTCTATTAAAGCCTCCAAACTTGGTACCGAAGACGAGTACTTGGTTTGAGACTCCGAGTACTTCACTCAAATTTGTTTTATAAATGAAAATTCATTTTTATGACGAAATCTTAATATGCTGTGATGGATTCTATTGGCTTGTTTCTCTCGTTCTGGAGGCTTAAATAGGGGGGAAAATGTTTTGGGGTTCACTTCGAAAAACTGGATAACATTATTCCAAGGTGGTCTAGACTCTAGATCGTGTGTGAAGGTAAAACAGATTCGCCTTGCGTGTAAGTTATTACTGGTGGGATTCTGAATTTGCATATAATACTATTCGTTCCATCGAGCAGTTATCACATGGCGTACCTTCAATTCTGTTCATATGAATTAGAATTAGAAATCAGTTCTCGAGCGTAGTCTGTGTACGGATTATCATCCACAAATAGAGAGAGATGCATAAAACATATGCATCTAATCCCCGTTTGTATACGGAATCTTGTGCTAGCCTAATATTGTTCAACGTCAATATAACAAGTGATGGACATATCTATTAATCATGCACTCGCGATTAAGAAACATACATATTGACTATGACCATTACAATCCATTGATAGATTAGGAACAATTTCTCCGTATACTTTTCAAATAGGGAGAGGATATTGAGTTCTACTAAATACGTAAACAACTTGCTATATGCATTGAAAAATATTATTTGTTCTGATTTTATATAGTAGATTGATTATTTTTCTACTTATCAATATAATTGGTGTAGCAAAACTACTTCTGTCTTTAGCTGTCGTTCTCGCGGCGTTTTGTCTTAAAATTTTTCTAAATTAATTGCTCTCTCGCTTTTCCGCACGTTACCAAATTATAGGCTATTCTTTTAAGACTTTGGAGTAAACATTTTCTCATAAATTTAATCAGCTAAAAAGCCACGGATACCGTCTCGGCATGTGCAACATCCAGAGAATTGGACGGCTACGATTGGTCCAAATGGCGGAGTTTTACACGTGTCAGGCAATGTATGGAGAATATGACACTGAAAAATAAGAACTCAAAGTTCGTTTGACTAGGCCGCTCCTGTTGGCCGGAACCAAAAAAATAAACGCTCTAAATAAATATAATTACAAAATGAGATTTATAGACAGCATAAAATAGATATATCCTCTCTCCATAGCATATATAGCATTTCCCTCCAACACGATTTCTTCTTCTTTATCCAACAGACAGGGAGAGAGATATAGAGAGAGAAAATGATAGCGTGGTTGAAGCAATTGCGAATCTCGTTCGGAGTCTCATTTCTCTGGCTTATCTGCCTCGTTTACTTTACACAGGTCTGATCTTCTTCTCTCTCATCGTAGATCTTGTATCTCCTAATTGATTTCTAAATGCGGAGATCTGTAAATTTTTTAATTCCCAAATTTTGTTGCACAATTAATTGTTTTAGAATTTTGTCCCAATCTGCTAAGGGTTATTGTTTCTGTGCTTATTAATGGCCGTGGTATGTCTGTTATGTCATCTAGAAATCTGGGTTAAGCTCCCTTCCATAATTACTATCCTCCGTAATCTCCGTATCTCTCATCCTAACCCTGCAAGTGTATAAAATAAATTCCAATGGCTACTAAATTAAATTTTGCCTATTCCCAACAATGTAAATAGAACACTTGATCATTTCACTACCCACATTTCTCTGTCATTCAAATTTGATTTTGTATGTCCTATATATTAAAATTGATATATATTTATTCACTATTTTAAATATTTTTTTACTATATTGTAATAAGAAAATATATTATTATTTATGATTAAATATCAAAATTTTGAATTTAGTTCCATATTGAAAGAAAGAAATAGATGTGAAATAAAGTAAATAGATTAAAGAAAATATTTATATTATTTTATTATATTATTCAAGTATTTATATTTTATACTTTATAATGAATAGCACTAATGTGGTAGAGAGAAAAAGAATTAATAATGGTTGGAAATAAGATCACGAGTTTTGTGAACCCTTGATTTATTAATTTTATTCATGTAAGATTAGGATAAGAGTTATGGAGATTACGGAGGGAATCAATTATTGAGGGGAGCTTTACCTGTAAATCTGGGATCAGTTGTTTCATGCCGGTAAACTTGTTAGTAAACTTGTTAATTGTTATTACCATAAGAATCTTCTCATACATTCTGCAAGATGGCTATGGGTTAGTGTGGTATTGCTGGTGACTTTCGGGATCTGATTTTTAAAGCCGCTTTTGAAAGTTAATTTTAAAAGCTTATCGTCCTGGTATTTGATAAATTAATTTTAAAAGTTGTTTTGAGAAATATTGAAATATTTGGTAAAAAAGTGTTATTTTTCATTACAAATGACAAAAGTAAATATGTATTGGTAATGTACTTTAGGGTATTTTTGTAATTAATGATAGTAAATTCAGAATCAGTTTTTAAAAGGACCTCAAGGTAAGCACTCCATTAAATTTAGAAATTATAAGCAATGCTGAAAATTTTTTTCTTTTCATTGGGAAAAACCAGAAGCAACCTATGTAAATCAATACCAAACTCAGCCTACAATGCTTATCGAAGGTTTTGCTTTATTTTTATTTTTCGTTTTTATAGTCGTATGCGGAAAAGTCTGGACATCTGATGGTAGATGACTCATCACCTATCTTGCCATGTATCTGTGAATAGATCATTAGTGTTGTTTGATTCACTATTTTAGTTCTTTTATATGATATTTTCAAACTTAGTTTTATGAAATGCCATAGTAAGTTAGAATTTTCTTATTTTTGAATTGGTTGTCATCATGTCATGTTTTCTTTATTAGAGAATCCATTATACCTTGGTCACTAGGTTTTCGAGATCAATATTTACTGTAGCTTATTTTTCATTTTAACTAATCTTAAGTATTTCCTTACAGTGCTTTGTTCCTTGCTTGATTGTTTAGTTTCTAACTTTTTGAGTTCTTATTGTTTCTTTTTGAAGTATAACTTTCTGACAACCTCTTGTGTATGAGTAGGGTTTCAGGTCTTTTGTTTGGACAGCTGTTTCCTACCAGTTAAAAGATGAGCTTAAGTTGTCACCTTCAGCTTCTCAATTTGTATCTTCGGTAGCTTTTTTCCCTTGGAGCATAAAGCCATTATATGGGTTTGTTTCTGATCTATACTCCATCATGACTGCTCACTCAACAAATTCACAGTTGTTTGTTTAAAATAGCCAAACCCAGATCCAGCAGGGAAGGCATGATTTCACACACTAGTTGCTTCTCAAACTTAAATGGTTCTGGTTCTCCATGTATTAATTTTTTAACTACAGTATTAGATTACTCAAGGTTATTATAGGTATGTATTTACACATTTAATTCCTGATATAAGAGCCAGTTTGGCGACCAATTTTGACACTGATGTTAACAGTGGGCAGTGGTGTTCTTTTCGCGTCACACTACCAATGGTTCTGCTGGTGTTGCAAGTATGGATGTGCTATTGATAGTTTTTCTTAACAAAGTTAAATACTTTAGTATCATCTAAGAGATTTGTTAGCATGCTTAAAAATGGGATTTATTAATATTGTTACTATTATCATGGTGTTTGTTTTTCTGTCATTTATTTGACTAAATCTGGATGTTCTTGCCATGTGCAGTATTTTGTCTGATTGTATCCCCATTAAAGGAAGAAAAAGAATACCTTACCTAGTCATTTCAACCATTCTCTCTTTTGTTCCATGGCTTCTGCTGGGACAAGTTTCATTACTACGGAATTCCAGAGAACCATTCATGATCTTCTTAACTTTGCAAAATTTGGGTTCTGCTATGGCTGATGTTGTGGTTGATGCAATGATTGCAGAGGCAGTACGATCTGAGAGGTATATTTTATAAGATAATGTGACTCATGAAATGTATCTTAACTGGCTTCTAGATTCCACCTTCCCTTAAAGTCCTTCAAATTTTTCGTTAGTTATGTGTAGTCGTGTATCTGTTTTTGTTATTTTATTTTATTGTTTAAAAGCTGTGATGTTCCTGTTTGATATATATTGGACTTCATGGTTGTAAAGTACTGATTGTCCTTGTGTGGGCACCTAATGTCATTTTATCTGAGCTAATCATGTCAACTTACGCTTAAAGCTTATTGACCAGAAAAGAAAATTGCTTGGTCTTATATTTGTATTGTCTCTCGGTGCTTCCCATGTAGCTGTTCATAGGAAAAAACTTTACTTTGTTCTTGTGTGTTGTACCTGATTCAACTTGTGATTTTATGCTTTCTCATGTCAGGGCTGCGTTTGCTGGCGATCTTCAGTCAATATCATGGATGGCAATGGCATTTGGAGGGATCTGTGGAAGCTTATTAGGAGGATACGCATTGACTAATTTACAGATTGAGAATATTTTTTTTGTTTTTTCTGTATTACCTGCAATACAACTATTTTCATGTAGTTTTGTCGATGAGAAAATTGTTATGGGTAAGGTTTTTCCTGAATCTCGTGATTCTAAAGACACCCGTTGGGGAAATGAGAATAGTATTAAACTGGATGAAGATAATTACTCAATGGATTACTCCAAAACTAGCGCTACAAGGAGAAAGAAGACCCAAAATAATGGTGATGAGAACTTGGATAGAATTCAGAATCCTGAGAAAGATCGCTCTATGGGGCCTCAGTTGTTGCAATCTTTGAAAATGGCCAGCTATAATTTGTTACGTGCATTCAGACAACCTATCATTCTCAGGTAAATAGTGATATATGTAATGTGTTACTCTGCTAGTGCTAGTTAACATTAAACAGAAGAATTTGTGCTTATTTCATTTCAGTTCAGAATGGTCAGTTTTTATCAATGCATTATCACCTGAAAAGCTTAATTTTTTCTCTCTTTTGTTGAAATCTGTTAATGTAAAAGAAGTTTAGGACAGGTATCAAACAAAATCACAGAGGAATGGAATTATTTAACCTCTACGCTAATTGAGCCTCATTTGTAACATGAACCCCTTGGGTAGTAACTGGTATTGAGAAATTTGAGTTATATTTTAATATCTTTAGATTGTATTATCTGACACTAGTTTTCTGTTTCAGTGTTATCTATAAGTTGATAATTATCGTTACTTCCCTTCATATAAACTATCTTATTTTACAATATGATGATGTTTTTCTCATTTCACTTTTGTGAAGGCCAGACCTATGACTTGGTTTTTCCTGGCAAATGTCGTCGTTCCAAACCTCTCAACGGTCATGTTTTATTACCAAACTGAGTATCTAAATTTGGAATCATCCTTTCTGGGTACGACTCGAGTTCTTGGGTGGCTGGGCCTTATGCTCGGGACATTTGTTTATAATCGTTACCTCAAAAACCTGAAGCTAAGGACAAGTCTATTGTAAGTAGTTATTTTCATTATGTGTGTGTTTTTTAATTAATTATTTTCCACCATTTTAATGTGTTCACTAATTTTTTCCGCCAAATAATGACATCAGGGGTGCTCAAGTTGGTTTGTCTTTCTTGACTGTTCTGGATATGGCCTTAGTTTCTCGAAAAAACACTGTACTTGGAATATCAGACAAGGCTATGGTACTATGGGGGTCAGCTCTTGCAGATGCAATTAATCAATTCAAGTAAGATTGTTCTTCTTTCTCTCACTATTTCTTTATTGTCTAAGCATATTACAGCAAGCTCAGTTGACATTAAAAATTTAGGAGTGATTTTCTCCTCCAGTAGTGTTTATGTTTCTATGCTTCTACAAATGCAGTGCTTTTTATCCTTTGTCAAAACTGTAAGCAGGAGCTTTCCAGTAGAACTGCTAGGGTTTTTCTTGGGCGCTTCTTTCTTGAAGAAGCTGTGTGTGCCTTTCATTATCATTGTTTCTAAGAATACAATTTAAAATTTTTAGAAAACTCAAGCTGAAACCAGTTTAAGGTAGGCAACAGGTCAAATATTAAAAGCAATAACGCATCTAGATGAAATATGAAGCACAGTCACGAAGCTCACCCTAATTTTCTTGGAATTGCAGGTTTATGCCATTTCTGATATTATCTGGACAGCTCTGCCCCCCTGGAATTGAAGGGACTCTGTTTGCTCTCTTCATGTCAATAAACAATTTAGGGTCCACATTGGGCTCATTTGTTGGGGCTTGGCTCGCCTCGATTCTAAGCATATCCTCGGGTTCTTTCGATAATCTCCTTCTAGGTGTTGGCATTCAAGTAATATGCACTTTTATTCCAATTGTGTTCCTGTTTTTGATTCCAAAAGAAGCTACTGGTGTATCTGAATAGCTTAACTGTAAGTCTGCAACCCATTTAACTGGTAGGAGAATAGGTAACATTCCTTTGGGTTTAGAGTGCTTTATTTTCACTAAACCCAGTATACATAGGAATGAAGAATGGAACTTCAGGTTTATTTCTCTATAAACACACATGGTTATGATGTTCCAACTTTTGTACAACAGCTTTTCTGATCATATATATTCAAACTTTAGGAAGTTTTACTTTGGTTATGTACTGTTTGAGTGAATAAAAGTACATTGAACGGCCTAATCACTTTTATTCTTTACTGCGTATTTTTCTCATGTAACTAAGGTGCCCTATTATCGACGAGAATGAACTCAAATATTTCATCTTGGATGGGATCTGAAGTTGACTTATTGGAGGAAATATGTCTAGCAATTGGGAAATTTACATTTGTCAACTTCTTTTTCTTCTCTATTTAATAGACCACTCTTGTTCTACGCTGTTGTACGAAAACCCACATGTTCATAAACTCGCAATGGACACAACACAATGCTTTGAACTTTAAAATCCTGTAGCTTCAGACATTACCTCCACGTTCTGTGCACTAGCATATTGAATCTACAGATCAAAAGGTTGAGCTTGAAAGATTCAAAAGTTGCAGTTGTCTGATACTTGGGGAGCAACCTAATTTTGGTGAATAATTTGGAATTGAGCTGAGTATAAACAGAATAAGAACTGTCTCAGTAAGCTTCTTTGGGTTTCTTCTCCATTTGTCAACTTGGTCTATTTTAAATCAATCAAAGACATTTTTGCGTAAAATAATTTGAAGGGATAAAATTAGTCATTTTTGTTGAAACTGTTTATCAGTTTTTTAAACCTCAAAAATATATTAGGAAATGCTACTATCTTCAATTTTAATGTTTTCCAATTTATTTCAATTAAATATACATGCATATTGTCCTCTGCAACGCACTTGTACTTATAAATTTATGGAGGATCTTTGATTGGTATGATAAATTTATAAATATATTTATTTATTGAAAATATTTTGATTCTTAATATAATTTTAGTAATTTCTATTAAATGATAAGTTATCTTATATTTATGTGGAGATATATATGTATAATTTAGGAATTTGCATTATCTTATAGCAAAATTTAATTTTAATAATTTATATTATGGTAATATAGTATGCATGTATATAATTTAAATAATTTTTATTATGATAAGTTTTATTATTTAAAATTCTAATTTACTGGGATACATATCAAGTAGGGATGATAATGGGGCGGGGGCGGGTTTTGCCTTTCCCAACCCCATCCCGCCCCTCTTTGGGGGCAGATTTTGCCATCCCCATCCCCGCCCTAGCGAAGATCGGGTTTTCTCGCGGATCCCCGCTCCCGTTAATGAAAAACCAAATTTAAAAAATTATTTTGCTTTAATTAAAATTAACAACTCAAAAATTGTACTTCTAAAAAATAAACAAATAAAACCTTCACACAATTAAAACAATCAACAAGAAATTGGAACTTAGTTTTCTTTCAACTACAAATTAAAAAGAAACTAATGCTTTAGAAACACTTTGTTATGTTTTAAATAACACTCATAGCATCAAAACACAATAATAAAAATACAATCAAATGTTCTGTAATATTTCAAAAAAAAAAAAATCTTTTTATACACAATGAAACATTTCAATCAAAACAAATCTAATACCCTACGTAGATAAATGAGAATATTATTATAATTATATAAACAGTAGGGCGGGTTTGGGGTTTGGACGGGACGAGTATCTGTATTTTCATCCCCGTCCCCTCAAAGTCGGGGTTCAAGTTTTTCCCGTCAAAGTCGGGGGAGATCGGATGGGTACCCGCGAGTTCAGATCTTATTTCTGTGCCTAATATCAAGTAATTGTAAAAATAAATGTCACAATGAGAACGAATATAGTTGGAGGGAACAACTTTTATATATACTAGAGTACAGCTCGCGCGATGCGCGAGTTGTGTATTATATTCTTTTTTGTATCGTATTAATTTTAATTATTTTATTCAATTAGTTTTGATAATTTATTTTTTATATGACATGATTTTTTATTTCTTCTTTTTTAGTTATTTTTAAATTTATAAAAAATCGATTGGTATTATTTATACTATGATATTATTTTTACGAAAATTAATGTCTATTTAGGTTAATTATAAGTATGTGAAAATCTTACTATTGAAAATAGTTTAAAAAATTAATGTTTATTGGGATAGTATTTTAAAAATTTATATAGCATCTTATATTGACAGAAATCAATTTATAAAAATATTTATATACTAATAGTATTTTGATTATTAAATACTATAATTTTAGTAATTGCTACTGATGAACTATTTTATAGTTATGCATATATTTATTTTTATTTTTTATTTATTTTATTTTTTTTGAGGTTGTACATTGATCTTATGTGAAATTTAATTTATTATTTTTTATTACTATAAGTTGATATACATGTATATAGTTTTAATAATTTATATTATGTTAAGTTGATATAGGTATCACTATGTTGACCTGAAAAATGGGTATCACTGTGTCATCTCCAAATTCAATAATTTTTTGCCATGAATTGTAGTTAGTTTCATCTCTATTATTAATATTTCTTTTTCCAAGCATCTCATAAATACAAAATATTTTTTTTTCACACATGCTCATAAAATACAAATTTATATTCGTAAACTTTGATTGTAGTATAAACAAGTTAAACAAGCTTGTATTATTATGGAAAAATCTTTATTATTCCGCAGATAATGAGGAACTATGTATATGACAAAGATTATACACATAATGTTATCCTTCTTTTATATATACTAGCAGATATACTTAGCGGAGAACACGTGGATTGCACGTGAGGCAATACTACAACATTAGCCTTTTATTCAAATAAAAATATTAAAAGATAGATTATACAGTACTTAATTTTTTCATTGAATGCAAATTAACTAAAATTGATTCATTTTGTAACATCTCACATATACGTTGGTCTTGTAGACAATCGACTTTTCTACCAACAATGCCACCCACATTAACAAAATATCAAAATAGGGAAAAATTTAGAAGCTTACAATCCAAATTAATAAGATATTTAATGGAAGCAATTTTAGAAAATTACAAGAAAATGGATCTCATCACGACAAGTGCATAGACATAGATAACATATTGACCTCCTGTTCGGCTCGATATCAATAGATTTCTATTGAACTAATCAAAAAAAGCAAAAGCTTATTTCTATTAGGTTCAATTTACTTCGAAGTTAATAAATTGATGGTCAAGTTATTAACTATGCAAATTTTCAAAACTTAAAACTTTCATACAGAATAAAATATATGACTTTGAAGTTTGAAATATATTATGTAATTTATGAATTCCCGAAAATAAATCAGATAACAAGCAATGATTTGTTTAAGCCCAAACTTTCCCCAAAGAGCCATAGCCCGTTGGTGGAGGATCTTGAATGATAGATGCCTCTCGATAGAGTATCCTATCAAAGTATGCTTCCAAAAGTCTCCCCTTCCTTAGATGTACCTTTGTCGAGTGTTAGGAACCCGTTATCATTAGTAAAAGGCTAGACAAAGTTCAGATTGAGGCGTGAGTTTTGATGTGAGATACGGCTGGCCCAAGTAAGGGGAGTGGGTTAGGGTTCCGGATTTAAGTATATAAATCTAACTCTACTCTAAAAACACCAGCTCCCATAATGTTTCATCCTTTTACACTTACCAAATTATCCCAACTCAATCTATTATAGAGCTCAACATATGAGGTCACATTTATAAATTTAAAAAAATCATCTTAATTGATAAATCCTAATATATCTATCCATTTATTCGTAACCCTCCTATAGATGGTGATATATCCTCCAATATCTATTTAATCTAATAAGATGTTATTATCATAATAGAAAGCAAATCTTTTATATCTGTTCAATCCTATTATAAAATTAAAATATGAATACATGCGTTTTTATATACTCAAATCTGACATCAATGTATCAACCGCTCTCTTAAAAATTTTGAGTTATTCTGTAATTCAGTGAAGTAATTATACTAACAAGTATCAAGTAGGACTTAAACGAATCTAGACAAGCTACGCCCAATCCGATTAACAAGCCTATGTGGATTTGCAACTTGGTAGGATATATATTGAAATAAGTGATTAATGTCTGAATTTATAAATTTAGATCTAAAATCTATATATAAATTTTGAATGAATTTTATACTCTCTTTTCTATTTTGAGTATCTGAATTAACGTATTACCTTTATTTTGTTATTTTGTAGTCTAATTTTCTTACAATTAAAATCTACATTAATATGATTAATATTTGATTTCGTCTAACAATGCAAATGCGAAAATGCGCATTTAAGTACATATTTCACCAAGTCCGTTTAATTACAATATTATTGCTCCTATAATTAAATCCACTAAGGCATATTATATATATTCCACTAATACATTATAAATATTTATTATCGGTTATAAAAATGTATTGAATAAAAAAAATAAAATATTTATCATTTACTGCTAAAAAGCTGAATAATATTTCTTTTATATAAGAGTATTTTTGATATTAAATAGATTTAGTGTGATATTTTGTAAGAAATATGAAACTACAAGGGGATTATATGAAGAAAAAAAAAACATGAAAATTTTGTGCAAGTTTTCCAAACAAATCTCCAAAAAATTAGTGACAACTTTGTTTTAGTCTCCATCCCAATTTCGTGATAGAATCATTTGTAAGGGAACTAAAAGAACTTGTGATATAGTCAAGATTCTCAAAATCGGATCGGTCATTAAATTGGTGAAAGCAATGGTTAAAGATTTAATGGTCCGACCAGGGTTGGACCGGTTATGATTAAATAATATTA
>MKEJ01094728.1:0-15477 GCA_001753735.1 Embelia ribes
TATTTTAACAGCAGTGCTAACATATAATATATATGCATAATTAGCCATTACTAATACTCTACTAATCACATAAAGTTCATGAATAAACATGAATATAATATGGCATGAAACAATGTAACGTACATGCTATAATTCTTATTGCTCACTACTTATAAATGCATAATACAATGGAATGTAAATGCAACCCCACCACCACACATTTACACATAATGCTAATATGGTCTATCGCTTTCGAAAAATGTTATTGAACAACAATCAAAGGTGAAAATTTTCTGGAACGTCACATTATGTAATATTTGTTTTTTCCAAAATCTGTGTGCAAAGCTTTTTTTTTTTTTTTTTTCAATTTAAAAGTGTAAAAGCGAATTAAGGGATAAAGTGCAAACTCTTAAAGTAGATAAGCAAATATGTGTGTAAAGGAAAATACAAAGAAGTAATTCTTCTCAAAATATCTTAAATTTGTCGGAAGAAATTTAACTTAAATTTTGATTTTTGTTACTGAAAAAATCTAAAAGAAAAAGAAGAAAGTTATGCATTGCTGTATATCATGTGACAAATGAATATAAGCAAATTAGCTTCTTTTGCTTCTATATATATTAATTTTTATATTTGCTCCTACCCTAACAAATATAGAAGCTCGAGCAACAGAGTCTAATACTTTGACTAAGATGCATACACTGTATTTATATGTGTATATAGATAATACATCCATATGCATAATAATATACACATTTCCATATGTATGTAGATATGTATAATATATATCCATGTGGAAGCTGTACGAAGAGGCATAACGGGAACAATATTTAGAGGATGCTTTCACTTCGTGTTAAACAGTGATAATTAGGTCTAATACCTTTTCTTTTTCGTGCGTATATATTTTCTTTAGTAAGGTTAATTTGCCTAATTATCCACAGACAAATATTTGTTATAAAGCACAAGATGTGGTCTTCGCTAATATCTTAAATTCTGTCCATAAAGATTTTATTTCTTTTGTCGAATCATCATACCTAAAAAGCTTATAAAAATTTAGTTTAGCCCCATTCACAAATTTCCAAGTTGATTAGAACCTTAAAAAACTTGGCAGCAAAAAGAAAAGACCGGTGTTTCTAAACGAGCAAAAAGAAAAGAAGAAGAGAACGATGCATCACAACCTTGTGCACATGTGATGGCCTCATAGTGAGGTTATTTGATCCGTATGGTTCAAATTAATCAGCCTGTATTACAACTATATATATATATATATATATATATATAAAACTTTGAAAATAGGTCTAGCAATTATGTTATTAGTCACATGAACGTGGTCTATTTGAAAATTGCTTCATGTGTAATGCGCAAATCATTTGTTATCATGATGATTGAGCCAGTCTGGCCAGTTTGGTGATATTGTTTGAGTAACTCTTCTATCTTCTTGATGAGGAGCCAGTCTATTTATGACAATGATTCAAGATGAAGTACCATTTGAATATATATTACGGCTTGTAAAACAGTAAGATACTGGATGAGGATATTGAAGCTTAAAAACATTGGGTGGACCGTATGAAATTAAAGGATTAACTGTTAACGTAGATGTGATATGATACGCTAGATTAATTATTGGCGCTACGATGTTAATAAACACATAACTCCACAGTACATGAATGATTGTGATAAACAATTAAATTGTTAAAATAAAAAAAAGTACAAAAGAATATTTCTCATTGATTAATTATTAAAGAGCTCATAGAGACTATTAATACATACAATGAAACATAAACATGTAAAAATAATAAGATCACTATAAATTTAAATATTATCTAATCAAATCAATATTAATCATAACATATCAAATCAAATCAATCAATCCCAAAATATTTTAACACTCCCTCAAGAGAGCATGGATAATCCAATGCACGTTTGAAAGCAATTTGATAATATGATGATTGCAGAACTATCATTGTAATCTATTCAATTTTGGAACTCCTAAAAGAATAAAACCTTCAATGATTTTTATTTCGTACTTAATGAATAAGAAGTATGTTCGGCTTCAAAATTATATTTATGAATTTAGGAACAAAAATTACATCAAATAAAAATTTAATTTGGATGACTACAGTAAATCGAGCTACACAAAATAATAAAAAATATGTCAACAGTAGATTGTGGCAAGAAATAAAAGGAAGATACCAGCAGTAGATCGTGGCAACAAAATAAAAGGAGTCTATATGGCTACAGTAGATCGAACCAACAGAGCGACTAAAAAGGCCAATAGTGGATCATGACAGGAAAATAGAAAAGAATTTAATCATGTCCCCAGTAGATCGAGACATGAGATCTAGTTATTCCAAAAAATATTTTTCTAATATTTTTCTAAAATAGGAATGAACACAACTTCTCATCTTTGAAGTAGAAATTTAAAGTAACAATTGAAGCAGTTTTGGATAGGAATAGTAAAATTAGGATTTTGGATAGTAGAAATTTAGATTGTAAAGAAGAAAAAATACTAAATTTATAATTAAATAGAAAACTAATAATATGGGTTCAAATTAGTAAAAAGAAGCATAAAAATAAAAGCCCAACGAGTGGCAAAATAAGTCACCGCCCGTACGCAAAGTGGATGTTGATGGTTAGACCCCAATAATGGAAAGACTCTAATACCATGTTAAAATAAAAAAAAATGCAAAAGAATATTTATCATTGATTAATTATTGAATAGCTCATAGTGACTATTTATAATACAATGAGAGGTAAATACGTAAACATAATAAGAACACTCTAAATTTAAATATTATTTAATTAAATCAATTAAATCAAATCGATCATATTTATAACAAATCAAATCAATAAATCGCAGGATTCACTATTAACGTACATGTGATATGGTAAGCTAGATTAATTATTGGTGCTACTATGTTAATAAACACAACTCTGCAGGACATGAATGATTGTGATAAACAATTAAATATTCTTTACATTCTTTTAATTATTAGTTTAGAATTTTTTTTATTTCTTTTTTATTGTCACATTAAAAAATTAAAAAATTATTAATTACTCATTTTTGTCATTTTACTCATATTAATTGATTATAGTGTTACATTTTGAATATTTAATGCAAAATAATTCTCTAAAATTCAGATCAATTAATAATTGTCTTAATTCATATCTTTTGAGATGATAATTAAAAAGAAATGTGTATATATATATATATATATATATATATATATTATATGATTTATCCGTAACAATTTTTACTTTTTCTAGTATTTCGAGATCTCAAAAACGTCCTACCAATCAAATCATATAGCCCTTTTCTGGATAATATGTCCATCAAATATTTCTCAAGGTACTTGAGCGGAGAGTATCAGAGATCTTTTTTCATCCACAAAATGAGCCAAGCCTACGTTCACGCCTGTTTAGTTTCCGCTCATTTGTTTATAAAATTTTTTAATTTTATTTAGGCTTAGTTCCTACAAATCCGAACATGTTAATGAATATTTTAGTTCATTAGATCAAATAATTTGATGTTATATAAATTTTTAAACTTAATATTATAATTATATAAGATAAACTTATTAAAAATTGTATGATTCCAGTTAGAGAACAAGTTCTTTTTTGCATTTATTAGATTAAATATAAACTATATTTGTTTATATACATAAATTAACATTTCTAATTTGAAATATAAATAAGCATATACATGAATCAAACGAGTCCGAACCCTTAATAAGTCGAGTCGTGGTTGTTTAGGCTGGACTTTTTTTTAAGTGAACCACTATGAGTTGAGCCCAAATTATCCAAGAATGGTTCCATTGATTTGCATTACGGCATAAAATATTATTCCCTGCACAATAATTGTATACCAAACCCATTCGAGAAATATGTAATAGTTTTGTAATTTTTCTGACGGCTATCATAAATATTTAAAAATAATATAACTAAAGTTGTAAAAATAAAGAATATAAGAGCACAAACTGATTAAGACATCGTATTATATTTATAAAAAAAAAATTATAAGTTGTACAAGAAACCAATATACATTTAAATATGTTACTTTTTGGAGACATCTAAAAAAATGGATGACGAAAATTATAGTAACTATTTATATATCTTGTACTATCGAATATCACACGTCAATTTTTTTCTTTTGATCTTGTACTAGGCAGATTGAAGAATAGAGAGATAGATGCAATTTAAATTTCCAAAAAAAAAGAGATAGATGCAATTTGCAGTTTCAATTGTAACAGTAATGTTAGATTATGACTTTTTTTGGGAATTATTACATTAAGTTTTGTAAGTAGCCATACATTGCGACTTTGATTTGCGGATTAACTTGCAGGAAAACTATTAGTCCCCAAACGATCACTGCCCAAACTATTCATACTGATTATAAATCTTATAATAAGTTGCAAAGTATTTGTTTGGATAAAATGATTGTTCAAACACCGGAGAGTGATACCTTAAGTATTTGTTTGGATAAAATGATAGTTTGGAGCATAAAAGAAAACAAACAAGACACTGCACTATTAATTTCAACATAATCAACCATATATATAATTAAATCAAACAAATGATCCTAGCTATAATAATCAGAGTAATCTGATCGTAGATCACCAGTTCCTTGAGCAGGGATTGGATCCGAGAGTGCCCAAATTCTTAAAAGCTGAAGGCTTTACAGTGTTACTCTCCTTCGGTGTGTTTGTTTTGCATCTTTTGGAAGATGGGATTGGATGTAAAGCGTGATGGATCCGACAAAAAATACGTTTGATTACTTAACATGCGTTCGGATTATGAGTCCAAATCGAACTAAAAATCCCATTTTTTTTCCAAAGTGAGGCTTGGATTAAGCTGTGAAATGAAAAAACTATACCTAGCTATATTTCAACAAGAGAGGTATTATGCAGTATTTTAATATTTAAAAATAATAAATAATAATAATTCTATTATTATTCAATAGAAAAAAATATTATTATCAAAGTAATGTAATGGATATAGTACTAATTTCAAATTTTATAATTTCAAACTAATAGAGATAATTAATATAAAAATAAATTATTACATGTAATAATTAAATATGTATTAAAAATTTTAAAATTTTAAATTTTAACAAATATTTAAAAAAAAATACTTTATTTTATTTTTCTAATAAATAAAAATATTATTATTATTATTATTATTATTATTATTATTTATTTGATAATAAAATTTTATTTGATAAAAAAGAAAAATAAAAAAGTACATTATATCTTAGCGTTGGGGTGAAAGCTGTAAATAAGATATTTTTAATGCAAATATTTTGCGCTTTAATGCAAAATTTCAAACTTTTGTGTCATACCTTTATTAACAATGGATATAATGGTAAATTCAATAATTAGTCCAATTGCTATTATGACCCAAATAAACACATCTTGAATTTAATCCTTTAAACTAATAGTCAGACCTTTTATATTTTATCATTTGGTAATCCGGATGAGATTCATATTACTAGAACTAATAGTAATCCAGTAAGCAAATGAGACCTTTGATTTTAGGGCTGAGAAGTGTTGCCATGTCAGAGGGTGGAAAGCAGTGCATGCGATAGCTAAGATAGATACATGCATCTTAAGGATTATGGTGACCTAGACGTGACTCCAACCAGGCTACGTTTAGGACGATGATTCGTCATGAGTGATGAAGTCAACAGATGTGTTTGCAACGTTCCACCAATTACAAGAAGTGGGGAGTGATATCTAAGTTTCGAATCAAAATCATTTCATCAAATCTTAGCATGATTTTCTAAAGGGACCCTCAACTTCACCACTTGCAAACAAAGAGTACATTCACACGATTTTGTATGGTGCACACATTTGTAAATTGTACAATTAGTGAAATAGGTGATAGTAAAAAAAATTGTACAATACGGACGAGATTGATATCATTTTCTGTGTAAAAAGTGTGTTTCAAAAATTCAGCATAAGATAATTCCAAAAAATATTATAGAAAAAATTATTTTCAACTAACCAACTACTGTTGAATCTTTTGGAAAAATTGTTGTCGCCAAAACCATCATTTGAGACATGGTGTGACGAGTGTCTCACTACTTATTGGGACAAATGCCTCCAACATTATAATTATCTAATACTAATAAGATGTAAAAGATAGGTCACATAAATATAATCTTTTATATATATTTACAAAAATATTTCTATAAATTTTTATTACAAGATTCTGTCTATATGACTTACATTTTGTCTAAGATTATGACTCTATAATTTTAGAGTCAGATTCCCCTCTTCCCTACTTCTTCCGTGCATTGTTATCTTGACATGTAAGCACCCACATTTGTAACTCTTGTAACTTTCATTAGGCATATCCGTTTTATTTGGGCCATACATTTAAATATCAATTACTTTGAATATAATTGGTTAATTTAAATATTCACTCTCTTAATAAAAACCCTTCTTAATTAGGTTTTAGCTATTGACTTTTTTAATTTAATTTTATGTGTAAACAACACGTATTATCATTAGGTTCTATATTAATTCAAAAAACGAAAGTATTTTTCAATTATACATTCGTGCAAATATTAAATTGTAAAAATTCGCAAATTTACAAACAAAGATAAATTGTTCTAAATTAGTTGCAGTGTTACAAGAGATTAATTACCATATGGAGTATTTTCATTTTTATAACGGCACAACAAATACATGAATGGTAAACTAAATGCATCGTAGAATTTTCTAGTCATGGTTACGGAATTACCCCAAAAACAAGTTTAAATGTGCTCTAGGTTTACTTGATGAAACTAAAATCCTGTTCCAAGAACATATAATATATTATCTATTGACTTAATTCTAATCATATATTTTAAATTTTGGTACTTGATAGAATCAAATACATATTCTTAGCGCTCGTTTTTACTTAGTTGTTTATGTCCGAACTTATTAAATTTCTTGGTTTCTAGGTTTTCATTCTCACGAAGTTTATACGTGGATCTATGTAAATATACTTTGGCCTAGTTTGCTGTAAGTTTTCAAATTTTGCTTCCTAAAAGTATTTTTGAAAATTGATTGTAAAAATTGATATAATTCTAGTAATTGGTAAATAAATTTTAGAAATTANNTTTTTTTTTTTTTTTAAATATATAAAAGTAGATATGTGTATGGATTGTAATAATATAATTGATATTATTTTGGTGAAAAAAGAAGAAAAAAATAGAAGCACGTTTTAAAAACTAAGACTAAGTATTCTAAAAAAATACAGGAGTAGATTGAAAAAAACAAGTTTATTCTTTTCACGAAGCACTTGAAAGTAGGGGGGGAAACATAAGCATGTGTAAAAATTTATATTAACTAATTAAATTATACCAAAAAATAATTACAATATTTTATTTTTCTAACGTCAATGAGAAAGGGACAAGTAAACAAAAAACACTCAAATGCTGAACAAGTTTGTCCCCGGAATTTGCACAAGGTGTTAACCAGCTTCAGACTTTCAGGAAAAGTGTGTTTACATTTTTACATTCACGGATGGAACTTTCTTCTGAAAGCCAAATTAAAAAAAAAAAAAAAAGCCTGTCAGCAAAATCTATTGAAACGAAATCTCTGTGAAAACAATCTTAAGATAAGGCGAATTTACTTTTACGATATACTCTCTCTTTTTAAATTTTCAAAAGATATTGGTTTTTCTTTAAAAAAAAAAAAAAGAAAGAAAAGAAAAAGAAGAAGATATTGGTTACTACTTTTTATTTGGGCAATTATCAAAAGCACCCATAAGGTTTCACCTGTTATCGATTTAGTCCTAATATTTTAATTTTTATCAATTTCATTCCCAAGGTTTCATTATATCAATATGTTTGGACCATTTTGCCCCTACTTTTCATTGTACAGTAAATTAAATTGTTATTTTTATTCATATAATTGATATTAAACTAAAGGCAAACTATTAAATAGAAAATATAAAATTTTAAATAAAATTTAAGCATTTAAAAGAATTTAAAATTTAATAAAAGGTGACTTTAGTTGAATTGTAATATCAATTCTTATATTAGTTTTTTTTACTATTTAATTTTTCGTTACTTTCATTTCAATAAAAAAAGTAAATTTAATTGATTTGTAACTCTTATGAAAATATTTTTTAATATAATAATAACCAATTAATTTACTCTATATATTATTGAAAATAAATTATCATTATTTTGTAAAAAAATAATAATTATTAATATCACTTAAATTTAAATGACTTAGTATAATGCCTAAAAGTGGTGGCATTGATATGGAATAGAGGGTTTAGCATCGAGATAAATGTTAAATATTGTTTCCATTTAATTAATTATATTTTTAGAAAATAGAAATATTAACGAGAAAAGTGTCAAAAAATCTAGGCTTATATTGTGCAATAAAAATTTAATTTAGGAAGCTTGTTAGTTTTTATGTATTTAGTATTGCTAAAAAAAAGTATAACCTATATTTTATTATTTTTTGATATTATTTAATTAACAGTGAAAACATTGGTATTTAAATTATTATTTATTATTTAATTTTTAATTTTTTAAAATTCTTTAAATTTTATTTAATAATATTCATTTTTTATTTTGCTTAGCCTCGGAGGTGATTTTGATATTTGCCTTTTTATATATAAGATATTTTGATTAGTGATATCTTTATAAACTGAATGAGTACTTAAAATGTGTACAAACTAATCAAGTGGTTTACAATTGAAAATGGTTATTTAACACTATTAAAAATAGTGTCACGGTGAGATATGATTTTATACCATAAAAATAAATTTTAATATAAATAATTATAAAATTATTCTTAAATATTTTTATTTTTAAAATTTATTTTTTATGACTATAAAATATTGGGTATAAAACATTTATTTATGGTTACACCTTTTTTCCACTGTCAGATAATCTTAACCCGTTTACAATTGACAATGTGAATATTTATTTAGTCATAAAAATATAATTTTATAATAAAAATTTTAAAAAAAATTATATAATTTTATTTAAAAAATTATACTTCTATGATTAAAAAGTTATTACTCATTTTTACACATTTTTAAAAAATATTAAACACCTGGCGATTGTAAAAAGATAACAGAGCATGTGGATTGACAGAGTTTGTTGATAAAATATAGGGAGTGATCATGACCAGACTTAGGCGACATAATTATTTTGTATATTTTTTAAAGTACCCGTTGAGTTTGTATGGATAATTAAATATAAACTTTTAGTATCAATTGAAATTGTATGCATATAATTATACATATATTTTCGATGAGTCCTAGTTTGTTTACATGTGAAAATATGAGTTCAATTTTGCAAACATAAGTACTCTGTTCATCTACAAATATCAGTGTCGATTTAATAAATAAATTCAAGAAGTGAGTATTAAAATTTTGAATAGAATATATATTACCAAATTTATCTTTATTTATGAAAATATGTTTAAATTTTGTAATTATTATACTCCAAAAATTTTAAAAAATTATTTGTAAACAAAACAAAAAGAAAATGGATCTATTTTTATTTTTATTCGTGGAGTGGGGAGTAGAATTATTGGAAAGGGAGTGCCTAACACGCATTTGTTGCGTTTATTTTTTAATATAAAGATGAGGAAGTTATTTTTAATCATAAAAATAAAATTTTGAAATAAAAAATTTCAAAATAATTTTATAACTTTATTTAAACAAGTTTATTTTTGTAATTAAAAATACTTACACTCCAATAAAGACTGGTAGATTCTCTTCATCCAAATTATTTGTACAGACAGTGTCAAATTGATTGACAACTTGTAAAGAAATAATGATAAATTGTCAGTCAATTATCATTTGTACATTTTATAATGATGATGTATAAAATTATAAATATTTCCATGTAAATCATTACACAAATCTACAATCCCACTATTCAGCGTCGGCTCTTATTATGCCGAATAAAATACATCTCAAAACTGAGTTGCAGGTCTAGGTGTAAATAAATAGAGATTCGAGCGGCTAGTCAAAAAATTTGGGCCCAACCTCGACTCATTTTATAAAAGAGCCAAATAAGAGATTAATTTTTAGGCTCATTTATTAAACGAGCTGAGCTCAAACAGTATAGTATTTGACTCTTTAGCTTGCGAGCTTGACTTTTTTGATATTTATATATTTTATAAATATAATTATATAAATGTATTGTATATTGTATAATGTATATGTATTTTATAAATATATATGTAATATATATATTGACTATCTTATTATATCGGTGGACACGACCACACAGAGTCACACACACAGAGAAAGAGAGAACGAGCTGATGTAGACCCAGCGAGGCCGATCTGTGTGTTCGCAGGAACCCTAACGCTTACATCTTGTACCTCCGGTCTTTTTTTTTCCTGTCACTTTCTCGTCGTTGCATTTATCTGATAAGTTTTAATCTTCTTCTTTTTTTTTTTGTTTTTTTTTAATCTCGATTTGCATATCTTAACCAGGGATCTGTTAGAATATTTGATGAAGTTCTAGTTTTTGTATAGATCTAAGCTCTCATGTGGCTAGCCTAGGGTTTCATTTAAGATATTTGAATTGATTAAACTTAATTTGTGTTCTGTTTTGTTTATTGAGAATGTTTGATTATGTTCTTTACTGGTCTTCTAATTTACGACTTTTTTATTCTATTCATTTGTATACTTTCTATTTTAAACATATGTACGTGAAAATTAGAGATGTGTTCATAACTTTAATTTGTAAATTGGAGATGTGTTCTATGTTAAACAGATTTATTCAGAACTTTAATTGTAAATAATTATTTTTGTTTCTCTACTCGCTTGATTTAGTGTACAGTGCCTTGACCAAATAAGTGTCGGATATAAAATCGCAAGTATGCGGTATCAATCATAGTATTACCGGTAAGAATCGAATATCAAACACAAGGGATTCTAGAAATTTTTGTACCAAATATGTGAATTTATTTTGTAAAATTAATCTAAAAAAATTGTAAAATAAAAGAAAATATCGCCACATAATTTTTGTTGGTTTGCAAATTATGATTCACAAATTTTAAATAAAATGGCTCGACCCTAGTTGAAATCCGATAAATGGCTATTTTGATTCATTTCTAACATGTTAATTCAACTAAATTATTACCAATTTAAATTCTAAATTCATAAATTGTATTTTTCAAAAAAATGGTTTTCAAGTATATAAATAAATTAACATACTTCGGGAGTATCATTGGACCATGCTCATAATTACGCCCGAGACCCGAGAGTTTCGAAAGACTTGCATATTTATAAAATCCAACTATTTTCCAAAAAAATATGATTTATTACCGATGACATATACTCTACGTATTGTCTAAATTGATAATTACTACAAATAGTATATTAAAGCTCTAAATTAACATGCTAGGTCATCATTTAAGTCATATTACAATTTTCAACTATGGCTAAGCCAAATGAAATTTAGCTTCTCATATTAGAAATTAAATCAATAATATTATCATGAACAAAAAGATTAAACATAATTTTAGAGACTAAAATGTCTATAATATATAAAAAAATTAACAATGATGAACTAAAGGCTCTAAAGTATGGATAACAAACTAAATACAAACTTCAACTTATATAAAAACTAAATTGAACAACTTTTTCTTAACAACTAAATTTAAAGACTAAATTTAGAAAATTGCGAAAATTAGAGGAATTGACTTGTAATGGCTTTCTATAACATGAATTCAACTAGAATATGTTCATAATATACTTAACTATGATTTTTGTAAGTAAACAACAATTATATTAACAATTAAATTTAGAGATTAAATTTTAAAATTAAAAATAGTAAAGAAAATAACTCACAAATTTGATTATGGATGAGAAAATGAAAGGGAATGAGCATTCCCTTGACTTGATTCCAAAACTTTGCAAATTGCTAGAATATTAAAAACTAATAGTACATACTCTAAAATTTAGCAACTAAAATTCAAAAAGTTTTTTATTGAGAGGAAGAAAATAGCATTTCAAAGTTGAATGCTTGAATGAATTAATTAATTAAAATTGAACCAAAAGGTTCAATTTATAGTGAAAAAATCTACCTAATATTAACAAACTACATTATTACATAAATCATAATACTGAAAATATAGCTGGAAATCTATCATATCTGGATCTAACAGGTCCCTTAATCATTTTCTTTACATGGATTCGAAGTTGTCCATGTTCTATATTTACCATTTGAACGGTAAGAACCAGTCATTCAAACGGTAGTCCCGGGAGATTGATTCTTTGGACTGTTTCATCTACTTGCTTTTAACTTCTTCAAAATTTATTTCTTAATATTTTCTAGTACTTTTTGGGTCATTCTCGAGTCTTGAATTTATCGGAAATTTGTTCGAGACTTTTCAACACTTCCGAGCTTCTATTCGCGCCTTTTTCCTACAAAATAATCATAATAATAAGTAAACAAGAATAAGAACATTTTATGATGTTATGAAGCATTATAAAGCTAAAATTGCATATAAAATGTATTTTCTGTGTATAATCATATAGTTGAATCTATTGCAATACACTTGGTATGTTTTGTTCATCTTGATTTAATAAATTTGCTGGTTTTATTTGATTTAAACTGCCACAGAATGTGACAGACTTTGAGGATGAAGAACTAAATTTTATTTTTTAATTACAAATATTTAACTCATGCTTGATTTATGTTACTGATATATATTGTGTGAATTACTTTATTACTTTTAGCTATTCATTTTTTCTCATCTTCATTCAAATAAAGTAATTCATTTTTATAATTAAAACTTATGCTCAATTCTTTTTTCTTTCAGTTATGTCAAATATTGTTGATGAGTCGTTATCCTCTCAACTTGAGGGCTCTCGGCCCTTTGTTTCGATGGAAGATCCACCTCCCTCTCAAATGAATGAACAACCCATCATCCTTGAAAATGAACAAGAAGATGAAAATGAAGAGCAATTCCCTTTTACTCAAAAAAAGGAAATTGACTTCAGTGGTGTGTAATGATTTTGATGCGATCACCATTGCCGATGGGACAAAAAAGGTCAAATATTGCAAGAAAGAGTTTCTGAAAAATGGAGGTACTACTACTTAGTTCAAAAGACATGTTGTGAAGTGTCCAGTGCGTAAAGAATCTATTGCTCATTTTATTCTCATGCATGAGCATCATTTTTCAATAGTCGAACATGAAGGTTTTATTTATATGAGGCAAACTGATAACCCTTTATTCCAAAAGATTCCTCGTAGGCGAAAAATGACTACATGGTTGTTTACGAATCTGGAAAAAAAACAGTTGAAGTCGTGGCTTACCAAGTTAAACAAAATCAGTTTTGACAACCGATTGTTGGAAATCAAATAGTCAACAAATAGATTCTATGGTTGCCACTGGACATTTCATTGACTTTGATTGGTCGTTACAAAAAAGGGTGCTTAGCTTTGTACATGTACCTCCTCCAAGAGGAGGGGTTGATTCGGCTGATACTTTGTTTAAATGCATTCATGAGCGGGAAATTGAAAGGAAGGTGTTTTCTCTTTCTGTCCATAATGCTACTTGTAACGATGTCGTGATTAGGATTATGAAAAAACGTTTTTGAATAGCGGCAACCTATTATTGGGAGGCAAATTATTCCACGCTCGTTATTGTGCTCACATATTGAATATTTTAGTGCAAGATGGACTTAAGGAAGTCAAAGGTATCACCCACAATATAAGAGAAACAGTGAAATTTTTGAAGTATTCGAAAGCTCATATGCTAAAGTTTTGTAAAGTTGTCCAACAATTAAAATTGCCTGGTGGTAGGAAGTTAGTTTTAGATACCTCAACTCGTTGGAACTCAACTTTTGAAATGCTTTCGGTTTCTTTAAAGTTTAAAAAAGCATTCCCCATTTTTAAAGATAGAGAACTTGCTTATAAAAATTTGCCAAGCTTGAAAGATTGGATCAAAGTAGAGCATATTTGTGAAATCTTGTATGTCTTTGAAGCAACTACTAAGATCATTTCTGGGAGTGACTATCAAACTTCTAATTTATTTCTTACGGAGCTTTATGCAATCAAAGAACTTTTGGATGAAAAATCAAGAGACTCCCATAATTATTATATAAAAAACATGGTTCAGGAAATGATGATGATTGAATTTTTCTTTTCCACTTATCTATTCTCAAGAAGAGGCTTCTAGAAATCTTGAACTGGTTCGTAATGCTATAAATGAATTTTATGATGAGTATGTGATTATTTGTTCAACAAATGAAGGAGAAGGGAATGGAGAAAGGAACGAGAATTATATTTCCCTACCTCAAAATAATTGTGTCAGTGATTCAACAAAAATTGTAGGACTGTGAGTAGGAAAACTCCAGGTTAGGCCTAAGTATGATCAGTTCGTAAAAATGTATTGGGAAGTTTAACCTATGAAGTCTGATGTAGATAAATATTTGGATGAAAGTGTTTATACGTGTGATGGAAGTGAACAATATTCCTTTGATGTTATAAAGTGGTGGAGTAACAATCGGATGAATTTTTTTTCCAATTTTATCAAAAATGGCGTGTGATATTTTGGCAATACCCATATCTACCGTGGCTTCAGAGGTTATTTTTAGTGCCAGAGATAGGGTAATTGATACATATCGTGCACCTTTGGCGGTTGACACCGTACAAGCCTTAATATGTGGTGGTGATTAGGTGAGGAATTGACATGGGCTAAAAAGGAAATCAAAAGTAAGTATGAACACATTTAAATCTTCATTTTGTGTACAATTTGATGTGCCCGGGATGCTAAGATGTCAGAAAAGTCACTGACTTTTGGTATTCTCGGAAAAAGAAACTAACTCTTTAGGTTTGATAAGTCGAAGGCGCCACAAACGAGTTGGGATAGGGTTCTAACGAAACAAGCTTGTTAAGCTGAAGGGTGCCACAAACTTATTCCGCTAGGGTGATTCGCCACACTTCGGAAAGATGAGAAGAGGAGTGATAAGAATCGGAGTTCAACTCGCCACTAACAATTTACTCCTAAATTGCTAGATAAGAGATAGAAGGTTAAAGGCACAAAGCATTTCAATATTCATTCATATTATCCCAAAATGATATAGCAAACATGCATATATAGGCCATTACCATGTTTTTCAAAGGCCTAGAATAATGCTTAACAACTCGCTTGCTAAAAATAAACAATGGCAACTTTTAACAATTAAGCAAACATAAATGTAGGATTAACTATTAAATTTGACCATCCCATATTGTATTGTTAAATGTACCCACGTCCTCAAGTCAGTTAAAGGTAACTCTCCAAAAATCCATCACATTTTCCCATACACATTAGCTTCGTAAAACAGACAGATTTATGTTTACTTAATGCATGCGCTTCAAAACTTCTCGAGCTTGTTACTTCAGCCTCGGGACCTTCCGAATATGTCATTGATTGAGCTCTAAAAATTACATATTTAGGGTATTAAAATGGTGCATTTATATTCTTAAAGTATAATTAATGCATGATATATGAAAAATTGTGATATTACGAGAATTATT
>MKEJ01094736.1:0-13786 GCA_001753735.1 Embelia ribes
ATAAAAATGTAATGGGAATTTCTAAGATGTTACACTTCATTTAGGTTCCTCAATCACCTCATACTCGTATTTATTCTCTGTCTACACTAGTTCCATTTAATGTTCAGGTCTTCCTCTAGTCTACGCTAGTCAACAAGGCCATCTGGGGTTACAGCTCAAGGATCAGGGGTTCTTTAGTACCTTCAGTCTACTTGGAAATTCATACGGTCATCTCGTCTTTTGTCAAAGAGTATTTATGGTCTTCTTATTGTCAAGCCTACCCATTTTTCCTTTTGTCTTGTCTCTCATCCGATTGGTCTTTATAGTCAGTCATTCTACGATATTGTGCATACCGATTCCTCGCGTCTGTCCCTCAAGTCTCGGCCTTCATAGTCACCTTCCATCTTCCACTTCCACCATTCCAAAATCTCATCCAATATCATACTTTTTTGTTTTAGGTCTCTATACGTAATTTGTCTGTCATTATCTTCTTATTCGTTTGTTATTCGTTATTCTTTGTTTAGCTTTTATACCGTCATTAGTTCACCAATAATTCTTATATCCTAAGCTTCTTCCAAATCTCGGGTCCTTATAATTTCTTAATACTTTTAGGTTTACAGTTCGTTTCATCATATGATTATCCAGTCAATAGTTCTTAAGAAATTACTATTTAGTGTACGTCCTTTATCATCGTCTGGTTTGTTATTCTTTTTCTATATCAATGAAACCCTTTTTATTTCATACGTCTTTTTTCTCTATTATATTTAACTCTTCTATTGTTATCCATAAATATCAATTTAATTATATCATTTTTACCATTATTCATTCTTACGTATCAAATACCTACTTCTTCAAATAGCATCCGCTTTTAGGGGAATCATACCTCGAAAGTTCTTATTTTACACATTTTATTATTGTCTTGTGTGTAAGTTCTCATATTATATATTATTAATCATTAATTATCACCAAAATGATGTGTAAGTGTGGATTATAACCCAAACATCAAAGGGAACTAAATTTACAAGGAAGATGTCCTAATCATACCTCTACTTTCCTCCTCAAAAACATGCTAGAATATATATCATCCCACATGCATAGCTACCATAGAGATGTCGCCTCCCAATCTTCACAGGTCAATGGTTGAGAAGGCTCAAAACTAGAATATAGTGACATGCAGTTCAATATTCAATTATGTCCAACGAAATCAAACGACTGGTGGAGAAACTCAGTCGATTGATTTGCTTTGTCTTACAAAAATACATAATTTTCATGGCTTGCATCAAAGTCGTTACCTGAATTATGGTAGCAGAAATCTCTAAAAGCTAGTTTCATTGACATGCATGGTTGGATTCACAATGTTTTCTTCATGTTGTGGAGACATCGAGGCCAAAGCGTATCGTCGAAATCGTCGACAATTGGGGGGTATTTTAGGTCATTAAACTCCTATACAAGGTTGGTTTTGTGGTGCCACTCAAATTTTTTACAGGTTCCAGGGACAAATTTGGGTTTAAAACTGGAAAACCTGCACATGCAAATCAAATTTCAAAACTGTCTGCTAGATTCTATCGACTGGTGAGTGACTTCAGTCGATAGATTTTTCTGTTCATAATTCAAGGTTTGAAAATGGCTATCTCACCTCCACTTCATCTTCGTAGGTCCTTACATTCCATTGCACTTATATGCACGACCTTTGGCAGCTCTGGGTACAAAATTTTGGAGATTTCTCCTTGATAATGCTTATCATAATCATCACACCTATACCAAACTTCAATAATTCACAATATTTAGGACATGGATACGGGGTTAAGTCTTAAAATTGATTAAACTCACTAGGACAGAGGTATATAACACTTACCTAGGATGTCTTGGGGCCTCCACATTGCACATTCCGGAATGCCTTGGGGCCTCTACATTGCACATTCCAACTTCAGTTGGCTCGAGAATGTTTGGTTAAGCCATGTAACTCTAATTTCTTCTTCTGTTTCTCAAAGTTGTTAGGAAAAATATTTAAACTTATACTTTTAAAACAATTACTTCTAGTATAAAATGATTTATGATTGTTCGTATCAAAAGATTTTGAGATAATATATAATAAATAATAACAATAAAATATAATTAAGTTAGAAAACAAGTTTAGAATATTGAGATATCATGAAACATTGTCATAAAACCAATATTATATCCACGCTAAGGACTAAACGGAATGAATGACTACAAGATCCAACCCAATATATTCATAAACAACTCCTCAAATATCATGTTCAATCGGAGGCAAATGATGAACCGTTGCCGATAATATTTTTCAAATAAAATAATGATATTAAGAGACAGAATGTAATAATATATGTGTATTCAAAGTTGCTTGGCTTTTCACTTTCTGACTTTTTCATGGCCTCGGCAAGTGACCTTTTTATAACCAATAAACCATTGTATGAAATGGTTGAAGAGAATGGTTGCGACCATTCATCTATCTCTTCAACTTTAAAAACTATTAAACACCATAAATATATAAATAAAACAAACAAAATATAAATAAGTAAATGTTTTTATTTCTTTTGGAATTTTTAGTAGTTATTGACACTAATAATCTCCTGGAAGTTACAAAACACAATAAAAGAAAATAGTAACTATAATATATAAATATAAAATTATTGGGCAACATATAATACTATGCAATGAATATGGATATTTGTCCGATTTGAACCCATGCTTGGAAGTAACAATATAACTTTGAATGAAAATGGTAAGCGTACACTTTGAACCATAATCTTTTGAGCCAAAGACCTATAAGTTATATACATAATACCACCACCAACAGGTTCACGGGTTAGTGCTAATAATGGTCATGCACTTATCTTGATTCTCATGAGAGTTACTTGAGAATAGTCCTATTCTCACGATCACAGTCTTACGACGGCTTTTACTTAGGTTAGTCCTCAAAAGATACATGTGACCTGTATCTTAAGGGAGTTTGCCCGCCTTAGACCCATTTAGGGTATTACACTTCCTTAACGTCATAGATCATCAGTATTAATGCGTTAGGAATGAGTAGGAGAATATTTCTAAAATGATGCCCCCTTTAAAAAATAATGCTGGAATTTTTTTTCTTAAAAACAAAAGATTTCCATAACTAATATATTGGCTTTAGATTGTTGGAAAAAAAATATTTAAACTTATGCTTTTAAAGCAATTATTTCTTATATAAAATAATTTATGATTCTTCGTACCAAAAGATTATAGGACAATATATAATAAATAATAATGGTAAAATAGAATTATGTTAGAAAATAAGCCTGTAATATTAAGATGTTGCAATCTTGAAACACTGTCCTAAAATCAATATTCTGCCCATGCGAAGTATTGAACGGAATAAGTGACTCCAAAATCCAATTCAACATATTCACAAGCAAACTCAGAGGCAAATGATGAACCGTTGTCGATGATATTTTCTAAATAAGAAAATAATATTAAAAGATAGAATGTAATGATATATGTGTATATAAAGTTGTTTGGTTTTTCTCTTTCTGACTTCTTCATGGCCTCGGCAAGTGGCCTTTTTATAACCAATAAACCATTGTATGAAATGGTTGAAGAGAATGGTTGTGACCATTCATCTATCTCTTCATTTTTAAAAAAATATTAAATGCCATAAACATATGAATAAAACAAACAAAATATAAATAAGTAAAAATTTTATTTGTTTTGGAACTTTTAGTGGCTATTGACACTAACAAAAGTTTCTCTCACTCTCTCTATATAGATAAATTCTCTGGAAAATAATTGTAATTACAGAGAATTTTTGGAGTTTGAATGGATTATAAGTGTCATAGGGTCAAGTGACACGTGTTGGACAGTTGGTAAACTTTCAGCCTGAACACGTATCTTTCGACTGATATGGCTAATCAATCGACAAATTGATCCATTTCTGGTTGGTCAAGTCTTGGTCAAAATTTAAGGGTTTTAATGAAACGAGTAGGATCCACTCATTGAAATTTTATTATTCCAAGTTCTGCAGAAAATCTTTTCTCAAGTCTTTCTATCAAGCTATTGATAAATCCGAACGGTTATCGGATGTAAAGCTTAATTAAAATTTTAATTGATTTTGAGTTGGATGTTAAGCTTAATTAAAATTAGTTGGGCCAAAATTAGTTGGGCCAAAATTAATTAAAATTTTAATTGATTTTGAGTTGGATGTTAAGCTTAGCACAATAGAAGGGCCTTGTAGAACTGGGTGGACCCGTAGGCTCCGGGTCTGGGCCTTTTGACAAGCACTGGGCCTATCGGGTCTCTTTGACCCGCGTGCAAGTTGATGGGTCAGGTTTGACCCGCATGGTTTACATTGACGAGACATGATGTTTCGCCTAATTACAGAAAAGACCCCATTTGAATGAAAAGTCATGACTGCACCCCATATATTGGAAAATTGCAACTATTTGATGGATCCTTTTATTATATTGCACCCAAAATTCTGAAAAAATACACTTTAACACACTGCATGTTTTCCATAGCATTTAGAGAGTAATAAAGAATAGCATATTGCGAAAGAACCGATTGGAGTTTGGAGTATTGTTTCCATCCGAGTTTACATTTAAAGAGACTAAAAGATTATCTAGAATCCCAGAGGAAGTTCATGAAGAAATGAGTCCATTTCTGATGGATGCAACCCAGATCATAGAAGATGACACAAACAAGTTACCTAAACTTGATGAAGACACATCCGATTCTATCGTGGCAGTGTCAAAGTCAAGATGGAGCGATCTAGACATTAACCAACTACATTGGTTGGGTTCTCGAGATTGCACCTCTTGCAATTTTTGAAAATCATGAGATTTCGACAATGGAATTTAGGAGAGAGTGCCACAGGGATTAGTGGTGGCTTTGACTGTGATTTTGCCGATTTAGGTAATGTTGAATGCTACCATTTGTTGAGGCTTGAAGGAGGTGATGAGGTCATGAAAGCCAGAACTGAATGGAGATCAAGAAATATTCGCTCACTTGGAAGCCATAAAATTCTACCTAACAAACTTGTAATTACACGTAAAGAGAATTTTTTGTTCTTTCAATTGATTTTTAAAATTGATAATCATTTAGTCATGAATTTATTGTGATTTCCTGTCCCACATATGGCCCGTTTGTGGAAAATTTGTTAGAATTGTAATGAGCTTGTACATATTTTTGAAACACGAACAATAATGTGTCTTAGCAAATCAATTAGGAAATTTACCCAACATTTTTGCACATACTTATCAATATTTGTAAACGAAACTCATTGGTTAATTACACTCAAAAAAAAAAAAAAAAAAGGGGGACATGGGTAGGCAAAAAATGTCAAGAAACTAAACAATACTTCATTTTACTATATCTCTCAATGTGATAAAATTCACAACTGTGATAAATATCCCCATCATAGATAAAGGAGGATATTACTTTCTGGGGGAAAAAAAATATAGATAAAGGAGTGTAAGAATTTTGTTCTATATGAATCAAGTGTCTTCTTAGTTATTGCTAGGAGTTAAGACTATATCTAATCTAAAATATACAGAAACAAGAAACTAAGTCATGGAACTTATTAATTACTGCCAATTTGGAACTATTCATTTTATTTGTTATCAGTTAATCAAATCAGCCATTGTGCTTCAACTTTATTTTAATTTAACACAATTTCAACAATGGAAGATGGTGAATTCCCCACTGAAAATTTATGTACGCTATAAGGAATATACAAAGATAAAAGGCAAAATCTTAATCATGGGTAGATAAATGGAACAAAAATAAATATTACAACAGGTCATTAATGTTAGAATAGATTAAACTCCAAATCAACCTCACGATGGGTTGTTTTTCAAATACTTCGGCGATGCAATTATATATGGTGCACATGTGAAATTAAAAAAGAAGTAAAGATTGCAACCCACATGTGATGTACGTTGTCAGAGGTTAATTTTTTTCAAACAACTTAAATGCTTACATTGATCCAATATTGAAGTCATCGCTAGTAATAGATAAGTTATCTCCGGAGGTTTTCAAATATCTAATTAAAAAGTAATATTTTAAAAAAAGTATCATTTAGGTCTAATTTTGTATGAAATTAAAGTTTTATATACAAGAACATAGAAATTTGTCTTTTGATCTCTGATGAGAATAATTTTGCCTTTTTTTTTTTCATAATACGTAATGAATTTTTTTAGAAATATGTTTGGTTCCATTTTGAATAGTTCTCATTGATATATGTTAGATCACTTCCTATGCCACTCATATCTTGTTAGGTATATAAAGTTTGTCTCTTTCAATTATATTTGTTTTAATCGTAATATTTGTCCGCACAATTTTTTGACACATATCTCATTGAATTAAGATTTTAAAATAATAAAACTTAACACAATATAAATTATTAAAACTATATACAAATATATCAACTTACCACAATAGAAATTACTGAAACTTAATTTATAAAAAATTATGCACAGTCCAAAAATATACATATATATATCTGAATAACTACAATATAACTCATCATAATAGAAATTATGAAAATTATATTTAAGAATAAAAATATATCAAGAGAATAAATATTTTTATAAATTGATTCTTACCAATCTAAGATTCTTCATAAATTATTAAAATATTATCTTAATTAATATTAATTTTTATATACCTAAAATTAACATAAATAGATATTATTTTAGCTAACATTATCATAATATAAATCAAATCTTTAATAAAATTATAAATAGACATTAATTGGCTTGTACATATTGACTTAGTTATATGTTAGTGTTCCAATTTAAAATGGTGGGAGAGCCACAAAATGAGAATTTGACCAAAGCATAGTAAGTTTAGCCTTTCGAGGAAAGCTCCTTTGAATTTCTTGGCGATTTATTAATTTATGTTAATAATTTTTTATTATTCAAACATATAAGTATGGACAACTATGAGTTAGATTTTGTATATATAATTATTTACGAATTTTTTATATACCACCAGATATTGGCACGTAGGATATAAATTATTAATATATAGAAAAAATTAATATAAATTAAAATAATTACTCTATATTTTTGCGAGTCAATATCCACGTGATGACATGAAAATTTCTATATCAATATCTGTATAAAATCTAGCACTGGACAACAATAGTGTTGGCATGTGCTAAAACCTTACACCCACATGTTTAAAAAGGAAGTGTTAAGAGCGTAAAGACTTAGCTAATGTAGCGTATTAATTATTTTTCTCAAATAATTTATCAAAAAAAAAATTTACTTGTAATTTTAAGATATGTGGCGTATTTCTATTGGTCTATTTTCTTTAATTGGGCTTCAAGATATACGGCTCATTTTAGTTGATCATTTTCTTTAAGCCGGCTTCAAGAATATTTGGCTCATTTTTAATTTAATTGAATTTTGAGATAGGACCGACTTTTATGATCAAGAAAATTTAAGTGTTTACAACTATATTTCATTTTTTTTGGTTGTCTTATATCAACTCTAGTGATTGTATCAACTTGCCAATTACATATGAGAAGCCAACATGAAATTTAGCACATCCTAAGGACAATTTGCATATACAGCATTTTCCACTAATATGTAAAATGACAATTAACCACCATTTTTATTGTTCTAGCTGTGGAATGTTCCTTTTTTTTCCTCGGAGCGCAAAGCTTGACATTTTAGAACGGAAAAAAAATGATTTATCCGATAATCATATCTTGTATACCAAAAATGTGACCACAATGTAACAGTAGACTTTTGGTGATTATACGCTATTTTAAAAGGACTATCATCAAACGTACCAATAAATATTCACCAAACAAAAATCGTTACAAATATATAATTGTATGTTTACATGCTGTAACACTTGTTACTCAATGTCAAACCATTAGTGTGAAGTGAACTAACTACTACACATGGGCTACATATTATTGACTAAAGAATATATATAATAATATAGCTTGGATTTAAACGAAGACCAATTCTCACTTTGTGGATTTGACCAACACTATAGAAAGGCTTGCCCAGACACTAAATTCTTCCATTCAAACACCTCTCTAAACTCCATTTCCCCTCTCCGAAAAACAATCACCAAATTCTACTAAATTGTCACTCTTAAACACTATCTCTCGAACACCAAAATAAACATGGTTTCTACGGTTGCTACACGTGCAATCCCTCCGATTGCATCTCTGCCCATTTCACAGAAACCTTCGAAAACTTCATTCACTAGAAATTTGATCTTTAAGATCAATATTCGAAACCATACGGAAATAAACAGCACATCACTTGAGTCTGGGAATGGTGAGGTGTTATCACCTTCATCTTCCTCATCAATAAGTTTTTTTAATCAACTTCCGGATTGGAATGTGTTCCTAAATCCCATCGAAATATTTGAAGAGACTAAGAGAACACAAGGGAACAATGATTACGCTATGGTCGTTGATGAGTTTGGCACAAATTCCAGTAGATTTGTCGAGAATGGTCTTGTTTTCCAGCAAAACATGTCCATTAGATCCTATGAAATAGGGGCTGATGGAAGGGTCTCTTTGGAGGCTTTGATGAATTATTTGCAAGAGGCTGGGCTTAACCACATGAAGTTTGCAGGGCTTTTAGGAGATGGATTAGGTTCAACTGCCGAAATGGCTAAAAGAAAATTATTTTGGGTGGCAACTAAAGTGCAAATTGTTATAGATCACTATCCCACTTGGGGTGACGATGTGGTAATAGACAATTGGATTGTTGCTTCGGGAAAAAATTGTTTGAGGCATGATTCAGTTATTCGCGACTGTAAAACAGGTCAAACGCTGATAAGAGCGTTGAGTAATTGGGTGACGATGAATAACGAGACTAGAAGATTATCTAGAATCCCAGAGGAATTTTGTGAAGAAATGAGTCCATTTCTGATGGATGCAACCCCGATCATAGAAGATGACACAAACAAGTTACCTAAACTTGATGAAGACACATCCAATTCTATCGCGGCAGGGTTAAAGCCAAGATGGAGCGATCTAGACATTAACCAACTACATTGGTTGGGTTCTCGAGATTGCACCTCTTGCAATTTTTGAAAATCATGAGATTTCGACAATGGAATTTAGGAGAGAGTGCCACAGGGATTAGTGGTGGCTTTGACTGTGATTTTGCCGATTTAGGTAATGTTGAATGCTACCATTTGTTGAGGCTTGAAGGAGGTGATGAGGTCATGAAAGCCAGAACTGAATGGAGATCAAGAAATATTCGCTCACTTGGAAGCCATAAAATTCTACCTAACAAACTTGTAATTACACGTAAAGAGAATTTTTTGTTCTTTCAATTGATTTTTAAAATTGATAATCATTTAGTCATGAATTTATTGTGATTTCCTGTCCCACATATGGCCCGTTTGTGGAAAATTTGTTAGAATTGTAATGAGCTTGTACATATTTTTGAAACACGAACAATAATGTGTCTTAGCAAATCAATTAGGAAATTTACCCAACATTTTTGCACATACTTATCAATATTTGTAAACGAAACTCATTGGTTAATTACACTCAAAAAAAAAAAAAAAAAAGGGGGACATGGGTAGGCAAAAAATGTCAAGAAACTAAACAATACTTCATTTTACTATATCTCTCAATGTGATAAAATTCACAACTGTGATAAATATCCCCATCATAGATAAAGGAGGATATTACTTTCTGGGGGAAAAAAAATATAGATAAAGGAGTGTAAGAATTTTGTTCTATATGAATCAAGTGTCTTCTTAGTTATTGCTAGGAGTTAAGACTATATCTAATCTAAAATATACAGAAACAAGAAACTAAGTCATGGAACTTATTAATTACTGCCAATTTGGAACTATTCATTTTATTTGTTATCAGTTAATCAAATCAGCCATTGTGCTTCAACTTTATTTTAATTTAACACAATTTCAACAATGGAAGATGGTGAATTCCCCACTGAAAATTTATGTACGCTATAAGGAATATACAAAGATAAAAGGCAAAATCTTAATCATGGGTAGATAAATGGAACAAAAATAAATATTACAACAGGTCATTAATGTTAGAATAGATTAAACTCCAAATCAACCTCACGATGGGTTGTTTTTCAAATACTTCGGCGATGCAATTATATATGGTGCACATGTGAAATTAAAAAAGAAGTAAAGATTGCAACCCACATGTGATGTACGTTGTCAGAGGTTAATTTTTTTCAAACAACTTAAATGCTTACATTGATCCAATATTGAAGTCATCGCTAGTAATAGATAAGTTATCTCCGGAGGTTTTCAAATATCTAATTAAAAAGTAATATTTTAAAAAAAGTATCATTTAGGTCTAATTTTGTATGAAATTAAAGTTTTATATACAAGAACATAGAAATTTGTCTTTTGATCTCTGATGAGAATAATTTTGCCTTTTTTTTTTTCATAATACGTAATGAATTTTTTTAGAAATATGTTTGGTTCCATTTTGAATAGTTCTCATTGATATATGTTAGATCACTTCCTATGCCACTCATATCTTGTTAGGTATATAAAGTTTGTCTCTTTCAATTATATTTGTTTTAATCGTAATATTTGTCCGCACAATTTTTTGACACATATCTCATTAAATTAAGATTTTAAAATAATAAAACTTAACATAATATAAATTATTAAAACTATGTTTAAGAATCAAAATGTTTATAGGAAATAAATATTTTTACAAATTGATTCATACCAATCTAAGACTTTCCATAAATTTTTAAAATATCAACCGATGAACATCAATTTTTAAAAATATTATCATAATAAGATTTTCACATGTCTAAAAATAACCTAAATAGATATTAGTTTTTCTTAAAAAAATTATCATAGTATAAATCTTAGCGAATATGATCTCTTATAAAGTTACAAATAACTGGAAATAAAAGAAACACAAGATGTAATATCAAAATTTTTTTTATAAATAATTATATAAAATTATTAGAATAAAAAAAAAACATAATACATGTAACCTTCTCCCGCGGATTGCACTCTAACACACATGTACATATTCTCTAGGCTTGAGGTAGAACAAATTCTTTTTTGAAAAATCTCCAATTCTAGTTGAAAATGGTCTAATTGTATATAAACTGGCATGAACTTCCATATCGCTAAAACCACCCCCAAAAACTAAAAATATATTTCTGATCAAAATCTTACTATAGTTACCATAACAACATAAACAATAAACCAACAGCATATAACCCTAGGGCTTAATTTAGATGTTCTTAAAGTTCACCAAAGTATAATTTAACACAAGTACAAATGCTTAGAGTTGGTTTTGTGTAGGTTCAAACTGCAAAAAGTATTAATGTTAACTATAATTTTCGCAAACTTTTATATTTCTGCTTTGAAATGGTTATAAAGAAAATATTCTTAAGCACTTGGCCACGTGTTAATGTATAAGTTATTAACCATATTTTAATCAACATCAGAGAAATAACAACATTCGCTCCAAATTTATTGCAAAGTCTATATATTAACTTCGAAATTTTTGGATTAAAGGAAAAAACGATCCGTCGTCATTTAAAACAATTAAATTTATTCGTAAATTATGGATCAGTCAATTAGTAACAATGGACTAAAATGCTATACACGTTGCTCTATGATAGAAAAATTGCCAATAGTAGTCTTTACCCCAACTTGTGGCTAAAAAATTGAGGGTAAATATGTCACTTTCAACATTAATAAATGGGGTTGAGGAAAAGCAGGATACAGATATGCATCACTCAGTAATTTACAACTGCATATATCTATGCACACGTAGGGGATTATATTATATTTAAAGTTCATGTGTATTTTAAGCATTTTGATTAAAAAGTTCTGTAAAGTTTGTAGACAACCATTTAATAATCCGATGGGTCAGTTGTTAACATTTTTCGAGCTATTGAGACTCTCTCGAGGGAATTTTTTTTCAATGATCATAAAATAAATTATTTGTCAAATTCTAGAAAGCTACATTGAAAATGACTTATGAAATTGCAATCTTACAAGCGCATACGATAGGAATCTAATTTGTGTTCACGACGAGAATTAATATGACCATATATCCGGTGATAAGTTTTCGTGTTATATGAGAGCAGCAAATTCAATTCCTCATGAAAAATCATCGATTTATTTTTAATTTTATTGCCAAAATTTAGCAAAATACTATGATTCTGTAATCATTTTCATAAAAATCACCACAGTTATAGATAGAGACGAAGCTAGGGTTCCCGAGTAGGGAGGCCAGATGTTACAAGAATTTTTATATATTTTTTTTGAGAGGCTGTATAGTATAAATTATCAATATATATATATATATATATATATATATATATATATAATTATAATTTTCAAAACAATTACCAAAGACAGATTTCGTGGTCCCCCAACACCCCTTCCTTCTATTAACGATCTTTGTGATAGTAATTTTAAAAGTAAAGTTTATTTATAACAATATAACACATTACATCTTCTCGACCCCATATTCAAGAAATTTACTTGGTCTCGCTTCGAGGGAAACAAAAAAAATATTCTTGTGCCTGCAACTAAATATGGGATCATAGGGAAATACAAATTATGCATATACCGACTATAATAACTAATAAGATAGTCTAAGCAATTTTATGCAATGGTATAAGTACGATTATTTCGATAGTTTATCGAGAATAATGCAACTCAAATGGCCCTTAACTCTTTTAAAATTCAACCTACACGCACAGAAATTGCTATTTTGAATAATTAACCATTTACTTCATTTGAAAATAGAAAAAGAATTATAGTGTACATCGTCTTCCCTATTCTTTTAATTTCCCCCTTTTGATTATGAAATCATTACGTCTGTCTAATTTTTATTAAATATTTAATGAATTAATTATGTACATTGGTGAAGCCGGCTGATCAACTATTAGTATTATCAATAAACTCGGTAATCCTTCAATAATTAATTTATGCTATTATTTGATATAGACGTGTTGAACGTCTCTTCACATTAATTAATTATGCGATTAAGACGCGTTACCAATTAGCACTTGATGAATTGATAAATGGTATAATTAAGTGGTCAAATTACTTTGGAACCTCATATAATTTTTGCAATTATTTTGTACTGTACGTGTGAGGAGTACTTACGTTGGGCTTCATAGAGTTTTGATTGCATAAAAAAGCATTAATTAATTACATGATAAAGTCATCTTCAAGAGAAGAGTTAACTTATACTAGAGATTTAATATTCATACGCAATCTAGTTGAAGCATTTGATTATGAGGTTCCTTAATGGACAAAGATTTGAAGTGGTCCAAAAATAATATGCAAAATAATGGTGCCTAAAATATTAATTATATGCACCGTACATATGTAGCTAAAGAATTAAGACCATCCTAATCTAATTTAAAGCTCATAAGTCAAGAATCTAGCCATATCAAATAGTCCACGCCGGTTTAATTTTTCACACAAATTAAGAAAATATTGGTAAATAAATATAGTAAAACATTAAATCATTCATTTCTTTTACTATTATGCCCTTGTTGGAAATAATAAAATTTATAATTGCTAATGGAATATTCATTAAATGAGAATATATTAGTAAAAATTTTATTTTTAGTAATTCTAAACAAGAAAAAAGTCTATATTTGAGATAAATAAAAATTGAAAGATGGTTGAAGTAATATTACAAAGTTCCATTTTCTATACAAGACCTGTACCTACAGGAAAATAACTCATTTTAACAAATATGGTAACTTCGTATTAAAATATAGTAACTGTCTTTGTACAATATAGTAATTGTATTAACTTTAATATTTTCGATTGAAATAAATATTGCATT
>MKEJ01094742.1:0-16288 GCA_001753735.1 Embelia ribes
ATAGAGGAAGCAGAACCAAGTCAAGATGATACGGATCAACCCCCTCTTCTTACGCCAATGATATTACAATTTCCGAAGGAACAGCAGTTCTATCTCTTTTTCATTTCTATTCAAGAGTTCTTATGTGTTTTCACGTCCCTTTGAGACCCCGAAAAATAGACAAATTCCTTTTAATAGCAATACATATAAGATGCGTGACTACAAAAAGGATAATGGTAATTCTACCAGTAACTACTTCTTTTATGAATTTCATAGTAATATAAATACGTGTCCTACCAAGATAGAATTTGTAGTTTGTTATCCTCTTGCCGAACAGGCAAAAATTTACCTTCATAGAAAGGATTATTGATTCAGATCGATATGAAAGTCCAAATATATTGCATTGGCATAATTCATGTTTTATAACTGTATAAAACTTGGGCCTATACTTGTGTTTTAAAATTGCACATTGTTAGACAAGAAAGTACAATGCACAATTAACCATAATACACACACGCATGTACATAAAATAAATTGGTCACCAAACTACCCACGCGACACACATACACACATTTGTACTCGATCCAAACTTTGCCCGCTTTTCATTCACACCACGTAATATTTTGGTTTTGTGAATGATTTGTATATACATAAAAATGGGACAAAAATAATGTCTAAAATATCGAAATTTTCAATAAATCCCTAACGGATACAATAAACACGCATGTTGTATAGTGTGTTATTCTCTTTACTACTAAAGATGGGTCTTTTAAGTAGTAAAAATGATATGTTATTATTTAACTAATTATTAAGACTTCTACAGCTATAGTTTTAAGCTGAGAGTTCGACTCGGGTTTTGTTATGTGTCTTCTTAAAATTTAAGAAATGATGATTTAGAAATATTAAAGCTCATCAAAATCCAAATTTTCTTTCTTCATTTACACTCCTTCCTACATAATGAAAAGCCCACCACATTAAGAGCTAGACACATTACCTATAAAGCAACAACAAGAACTTCCATAGTTATCAAAATAGTCCCTTGGACATTGAAATATATATAACATTTTAAACATAATAAATAATCATTCAAAGTTGAGTATATTTCAAGCATTACCTAGTCAACCCTTATGTTTCTTAGATAGCAGCTTTCTTAGTTTCTTGTACTCATAAACCAGTCATCTAACACTTATATATGCATACACTTTATTTGATTGATAAGCTCATTTAAACTAATTTCATAATTGATTTCATCTATAAATTATCCATTACCTTTTGCCCATTGCTTCACTTCAAGAAAAGGTTTAAAATTTGGTAGTTTGAAAGCAATGGAAAGCAAATTACCTCTTTAGTCAAACTCAATGGAGATTGTATCTGAAAATTTTGGGTACATGTTTATAATATCAAAAAACTTTATCACTGATTTATTTATTTTATTTTATTTTTTGTTTCAATTTGAGTTTTATTGGTGGATTTTGTTATGTGTTAGTTGCAAGCATTACAGAAGGAGATGCAAAATCAGAGCTCCCTGTTGTGGTGAAATATTTGATTGCAGACATTGCCATAATGAAGCAATGGTCTCTATTTCTTTTTTTGTTATATTATTTTTTATATAAATATATGCAATAATATTAAAATCATTTTGATTATTATGTTGCAAAATTGGCAGAACTCACTGAACATATATCCTGCTCATAGGCATGATCTTCCAAGGCATGAAGTTGAAAAGGTGCCTTTGCAGCTGTCATTGATACATATTAGCTTATTCGGTTATAGCTTTTAAATTCAAATTTTTTTGTTTATTTAATTGATCAACTTTCAGACTGAGTTCACCAGGATGCATCTATGATCTATCTTTATTTATTCTGAAGAAAAAGAAATGTTTTCTTCACTTAAAAGTGGCAATCAAACAAACTCAATGCATATACATACTCGTTTTTTCTATATTCTATTTTTTTTTAAGATTTTCATTGTTATATTATTTTTTCAGGTCATATGTTCCCTATGTAACACAGAACAAGATGTAAGCATTCAAAGACAATATTAAAATGCCAATATTAGTTGAAAGAAAAATAAATATTGTTTGTAAACCTCGTGTTGACTTAGGTTCAGCAAAATTGCATTGTTTGTGGAGTTTCCATGGGTAACTACTTCTGCATAAAATGCAAATTCTTCGATGACGAAGTAAGTCATTTTGTGTCTTTATTTATCCTCTTTTTTTATTTTTATTTTTATTTTTGTGAATATTTTTAGGGGATTTCAATGTATTTTCATATGTTGAGAAAGTTACTCCAGGTACTCACAAAATAAGATTATTCATATTATCAGGTTTCCAAAAACCAGTACCACTGTGATGAATGTGGAATATGCAGGTTTTTTCTACACTCTCGTTCTCATTTACACTGGTTTTCACAGCCAAATCGCCAAACTCACTTGTGGTGTTTATATTTATGAAAAATACCATTTTCTAAAACATAATCAAACGCATGCTAATTGTTGTTATTCTTGGTACTTACTACAGAACTGGCGGGCAAGAGAATTTTTTCCATTGCGACAAGTGTGGTAAATTTGCCTAATCCTTCTCAACTATTGTCTAAATTATCATTTTCACTGTTCCATAATATTTATCAGGATGCTGCTACTCAATACAAATAAAGGATACTCATTGCTGTATCGAGAGAGCAACGCATCACAATTGTCCGGTTTGCTTTGAGGTAATACAAAATTTGGAAAACATAAACTAAAACAACAGATCACTATTTTTTTTTGGAAATTCGTAAGGGCGTGCAGTGTTACTAAATTATATCTACAGTTTCTATTTGATTCGATGAGAGAGATAACCGCCTTGCCATGTGGGCACACAATACATTTCAACTGCTTAAAAGAAATGGAGTCGCATTTCAGGTAAGGGCCAGGCCTTGTTTGTTGCCAGTTTATAAGTTGATTGTCTTGGTTATTCAGCTTGTGGCTTATAAGTAGAGAACAATCTTTTTATCTTTTCCGAATAAAAGTTGCAGATTCTCATGTCCAGTTTGCTTAAAATCCATTGGCGACATGTCTAAGTTGTGGGAAAAACTTGACAAAGAGGTACTACGATATATCGTTGTATACATATCTTTGTGTTTTTCGTTTACGAAATGAACGAATTTTAGTGATCTGTTTACTAAAACTAAATGCAGGTTGCTTCTACTCCAATGCCAGAATTTTACAAGAACAAGATGGTACATAGCATTGCTCTTATTCTAAAAGACACATATATGATGAATGCTTGGCACTTACTAACTTGAGGTTGCGGAAATATGAAGGTATGGATTTTGTGTAACGATTGCGGTGACACATCGGAAGTGAATTACCACACAGTGGCACATAAATGCGTGGGATGCAAGTCATACAATACCAGACGGATCCAAACACGTGGCACTGTTTCTCCTTGAACTCTTGAATTGCTCAGCTTTTTAGATGATTGTTGGACCAAAACTATGTCGATGATGGTGTCTGTTTAAGTGAAATAACATAAAAATAATGAAAGATAATACGGGGGCTTCGATTGACTTCCAGTGCCTGACTGCCCTTCAATGTATACGCATCATTTGGTAGTTCGTGTTTTCTTGTAGCATTTCCATTTCTTATTGTTTAAGTAGCAATTAGAAATACCAACTAATAAAAACAGAATGCCTGACAAAACATGGTAAAAAAGTGAGATTAAAAAATTAAGATGATTGTAGTAGAACTGGGGGAAATGGAATTTGATCAGTTCTTGCAACATCAGGCGATGAGCAAAACGAATAAAACCAGAATGCATGGCAAAACATCATAAACAAGTGATGGCAAAACATTAAGTTGATTGTAGTAGAACAAGGGATATGAAATTTGATAAATTCTTGCAACACGTGGGAGAGGACCAACATTTTGATACACAAGTCTAAGCACGGATTTTCAAAATCCAGATATAAGTGAACTCGTTAAAACATGATTTATCAGCGAGTTTTAAGACAAATCTCGACAACTTGCAAACAAAATCACGCAGACAAATATTTGGCAAAAAATTGACAAAGGATCTGAAATCTCATTCTTATCTACGCATCTTTACTTTGAGAGAGACTTCCTTGTAGGACGGAACTTTCTCCGCAGCTCTACGAGATGGCCTTCCCAGAGAAGATCTTCGAGATAGGAAAACATCAGATTTTGAGCTACAATTTTCATCTTCATCTTCTTCTTCTTTTCGGATAGATGAAGTAAAGCTCACTTTGGCATCTTCGATCTCAAACAAGTTCTCTGCTGGTTCTTGTTCTTGGGACCTAACTCTAGCAGATTGCCTGCTCAAACAACGTCTGAACAAAAAAGCGAATGATTAGTTTCAATTTTTCATGCAAACAAGGAAAAACAACCTAAATCAGTTAACGTTGTGCATAGAAAATAATTTGCACCAAAACACTGTACACAATGATGCAGGCCAACATTTGTGCCAAACAACCCATTACAATGCATCATTTGAACTGAACAAGTGGCGCTGTCATATTATTTCTAGTGAGAAATTAACATGTCATCAATTTGTTTTTGGTATATTGCTTTCCTCTTCCTTAACGAAATAAAAACAACCAATTACAGCGCATCATTCGAACTAAATAAGTGGCACTATCATATTATTTCTAGCGAGAAATTAACATGTTGTCAATTTGTTTTTGGTATATTGCTTTCCTCTTCCTTAGCGAAATAAAGTCGTGGGGTAAACATAGATTACATAACTTTTAATTGCAACAGAAACAAGACAACATCAGAACCTAGTTCGCATGCACATAATCAGGTGGCTTACCTAAAAAAACGACAATGGTAGCAATAAGAAGTGGAAGAGGGGCTTATCAAGCACCAAGTTCTATGCCATGACAAAATAAAGGATCCTACGACAAGTGTGTATAGTGTATACTGTGTTATACGATAGTAGAAGCCTTACATACCAACCTTTTGTTTTCCGAAACCTCTTCTCCTCCAACAGGCTGAGATGTAGTCGGGCCCATAGCTGCAACAAGAAATGCACACGTTTGATTCTCTAAAACTATAAATTTAAGCAGACAATAATAAACTCTATAGACTAATTTGTGGAAAAGATTGTTTTACATTGACTTCTAGTTTTGCCTCTTCTAATCTTCTGAACTTTGGCATTACCATGTAATATTTGTTCATCCACTGGCTCCTCTCCTTTCTATAAAAACGCCAGCAAACAAGGCATTTAATACAAACAGTTGGCATATTCTTGCAAACAAAAACAACTCATGAAAAGAATTAAAATGAAGGCACGAGACAAGTTCTTTTGATAGTTCCCATTGTTTGACTTCGTCTACGTAATCAAAGATTCCAATGCCTTAATTACGATAATAAGAAGTGCTATATAAATATCATGAATAGAAGATGATCAATGTAGAGATGGAGCTAAGTAAACATAGAGCAATCGTAAAGTCTTTGTTGGACATACAAGTACTGTTCCTTTACAAGCCAAAATTGCAGATTATAATTATGCTTTTATTGTATAAAATAAGGAAAATAAACCAATTATGTGACCAAGGCATGAAATACCCTCTTAATTCATAGACAAAAGAAACTGAAATCCAACCTTCAACACCTCATTCTTCACTTTGAGCAAAGCATCTTTGCAAGCAACCTCATGCAGCAGTACTTTTCGCTGCAACAAGCATTATTAAAAAGTTGAAGAGGAAAGGTATACAATAATTGAATACCACATACAGATAATGAGAGTTTTTACCTTATCTCTACATATATTAAGCTCCTGAAAGACAAATGGTTCAAATCGGTAAAACAAATAAAGATTATCAATTTATTAAGGGAGAAGTATGATAATTCCAGAAAAGGGAAAACAAACCGCAAGCATGTGACTATTGGATTGAGCCAGGTTTAGGTTCTGCAGCTGCAATTTCTGAAAGTTTATTTGCATTTTCTGAAGATCGAGTCGCAACTTGTGCAACTCTGACCCAGTCAGTTCGATAATTTTACTGTTCAAAAAAATCATTGAAACCCTTCATATATGCAGAAAAATATGCTTCACAATCCCAAATAGTAAATAAGAGAGAAAAATGGTACTTCTTGTCTGCAATGAGTCTCACGAGCGCCATATTTTCCTGGTTAAAATCAAACATTGTCAATACACTGCGTTTAACAAATCTTAGACCCACAAAACATAACCAAAATGAGTATTAAATGGAGTTATACCTTAACAAGATGGTCAGTGTACTCGGGCGCTGAATGATCGGGACGCATGAGTGCCTTTTCGGGGATTGGGGCCTTGGACTGCTGTGGAACCGAGTTGGTAATATCCGACAATGTTCTCCTCACCGCGCCACCAAAAGAAGATCGCTTCGCCATTCTATCACCCTTCATTACACTCAAATTAAGCATTCAAACACCCTAATTCCCACTCACTTCAAAAAAGTTTGACTGGGCATAGTGAACATTAGGCAAAAATAAAACCTTTGAAAATTAAGACTCTAATTGTCAAAAGTAGGTATTTAATTGACCATTTGAATCTTTAACTAACCCTAAAATTCTGTTGGGTATTGGGAAAACTAGGGAGAAGACCAAAACCCTAGAACTCTAATTCACAAAGGGGTACTAGCAATTGATCACTCAAATCCCCAAATCACCTTGAAATTCAACAGACTCTGGGGATAATTGGGGAAATTAAAACCCTAGAAATTTTAAAACCCTAATTTGGGGGGAAAAAAAGAAGGGGTTCAATTTACTCAAGAATGGCTCTAGGGTTTGCGAAACAGAGACTTTAGAACACTAATGCAATAGTCTTTGATTCAGAGAGAGAGAGAGAGAGAGAGAGAGAGAGAGAGAGAGAAGGGGAAGGGAAAAGAGGGGGAGAGAGAGGGGTGGAAGAGGCCCCCGGGGGTGGGGGTGGTTTGGGTTGTAAACGTTTAACTAATAATTGCAGCCCAAATTCAAAAATATCATACATCATGACTCTTAAGAATAATGCATCGCAAAGTGTCAAAAGGACATAATAGAAAAAGAAGTAAAAGTTTATAGGGAGGGTAAGAAAAATGAAAGAGTTAAAAAGAATGCTTGAATGGAGAGTTAACCTCGAGCAAATCTTTCTCGAGACGTTCTTTTAACTGTTGCATTGATGCTGTGCCACCAGAAAGCTGCATTAAACACCAAAACTGTCATATTTTCACATCATCTTGTACTTGAACATACAAGGGTAAGAATAAAGAGGAATGACAATAGACAGCATCCTCTGGGAAAAAAAGAAGTGGGGACAAAAACCGAAAGCAAGGATAAAACAACTTAACAACACACATGAATGTCTAACTAAAAATGAGTAAAATAAAAAGCATAATGTATCTTTACCAATATACTACTGAACAATTCTCTTCGAATATCAACATCACACTTATTAATGCTCTCTATAACCTGAATCAAGAGGAAGAATTAACTACAAGAGGTAATAAGGAAAACAAACGACAACTTATCAGAGAGCTCATGACTATGTGAAAGAACAAGTGGATCAATGGACAAGCATTTACCATTTGTGGCAGGCCACGAACTGAGGAAACAGTCTCAGCATAGCTTTCCATACCGGGAATAGTCTGAATAAATACCAGAAGTGACAGGTACAGTGTCAGAGACCTTAAACCAGTAAATAGAAAAACAAAGTGAGCACCAAAATATATCGATCTGTCTGGCTTTAATAATAGGAAGTATGTCTGAAAACCTTTGAGGTCTACTTTTAACAGATCCCTAAGTAGTACTACAAGATCAATAGCGAATGCAATAAACCAGTAACTGGAATCATCAACAGTCAGTCAGACAAACAGAAATATCTGACTGCTCTGGAATTCCAAGAGCTTAAATTGTACATGAGCTTGAAGTGGATAAAAGCTTCTCATTTACAAAGATTGTACTTTTGGAATTTTCTCTAATAGTGAAAGTGAAACCGAGGAGCCACTGCAACCATTTTAACTTTGTCACTTTAATTGCATGAGTAAATTGATGCCAGCATCGTTTAACTAGGAGAAATAGTCACCCTAAGTCTAGGTTTGATGAGCACTTTAAGAAGAATAAGCTTTCTCATATGTGCGCATAGGCCCTAACAAGACAAACATAAAACAGTGCACCAGACTTGAAAGCACATGATGCTTTTACTTCTAGAATTAAATTGAGGATGTCCTCAGGAGAGGATGGAGAAAAAAATGCATAGTAAACAAATGTATACACCATGTGAGTTCAGAAATATAATAGAAGACATAAAAATTTAGCATAGCATAAAACTTGTGCCACCTGATCTTTCAAAGAGAAAATAAAGAAAAGAAAATGTGTTGCTAACCTGAACCAAAGATGGACTGAAGAGAACATCAGGTATCTTAAATTTGTCAGCTCCAATTTCTATTGTCCTGGTCACACATAATGAGTAAAAGAACATGACAAGCGATACAAAAGGTAACTTTGGTACAAATACGAAGCAAATTCCCCATTTAATCTTAGGTATATCTTACAAATACACCAACAAGTTGGTTATCGAATCTCGCCTAACGTTGAAGGTATTGCAAATTTACAAGACCTCACCCCATGCAGGTAAGATCCACATGTTTCAAGTGCAACCATAAGATTCCATTTTCTGTTTTAATATGTTCTTATAATTAGAGTACTGCATCCTTTTACAAATGAGGGCCACAACGAAATACTTCAACTTTAGCTTCCAAAGTAAGAATCATAGAAAAATGGCAGTACACTTACTGCCCATCAGGGAGACTATATGATGTCATTGGGATGTTTGCATAAGATTTTTCTGCAAAGAAAAGATACAAGAATAAGTTAGTGTTAGCTCACCTATGGCTAATGTGAAACAGAAACATTGAAAGTAGAATAAAATGAAATAGGCAAGTTTAACAAATTAGAAGACAATAAACTGAATACATTTTTTGTTTTTAAATTTTGATTAGCATAAACTGAATGGGTTAAGAAAATACAAACAAACCATCATAAGGAGTGTCTGGAGCTCGACAAACACTTTCTTTAATGTCACTGGCAATTACCCTCTGCAGCAAGAGAAGTTCATCAAAATTAAACAGGACAAGAAAAATGGAAACAAATGAAAATCGGAAAAGTGATATTGAATGCCACAGACCTGGGAATATAACTTGTAACTTTCTGTTGTATTTGGGAAATCAACATCAATAACCTGCAAGGACCAAAATAACAAATTTTTTTTTAAGTTAAAAATCAGTTGAACATGACTATGTAAACAGATCCATAGATGACAACCATAGCATCAAACTGCAATGGCTAGTGGAGAAAATGTTGTTATTATTGCTAAGGTAATAAATGATGTTCCAACTTTCAAGCTAAGGAATTCCAAGAGCGCAAAGAAAAGAACTCATTCCTCTCAGTATGGAAATCAAGTATTACGTTGTAGAGTTGTGACTGTCATTTTGTAAAGACATGATTAATTCCACAAATAACCTGAAATTCTCCTGGACGTATTTCCTTTCTCTTAAAAGAATATCTGGGTCTTATCTGCAACCAAAACACAAAATCAACATCAGCAAAATAATAGATAACCTATACAGATTTACCATTTAAAGATTTATACGATGACTCACAGTAATGCCTTTGCTTTCCAAGCTTTTCATCAAGCAATCTGTGAGAAACTCTCCACCAATTGGAGATGATTGCACCGCCTAACAAAAAGAAAAGAAAAATATGTGAGGAAGAAGAAAGAACAAAAATATTAAATTATTCTCACAAGTAACAAAACTAACCAGAAAATGTAGGGAACGAAATGGAGAAACAGAAGTACCGAAACCCAATTTGGACTTCGTAACAAAAGAGATACCTTCTGGAGAACGTAACCATCATGTACAGGAGCAATGGTGGTTGATCCTCCTCCGCTGATCAGGAAATAATTATGTAAATAAAATATTAGTTCTTATTATGATATGAACTTATAACAAATATAAAGGTAATAAATTCCAGGATTCAAAAAGGCGACAATGTAATTTATTATAGAATTTAGTTAAACACACATAACTCAATAATCCTTCTCAATGAAAAGATGACTTCAAATAAATGCGAAAACACCTCAATTGCTGGAGAGAGTGAATATATTAACATACACATGAACTCACACAAACATATATTTTTAGTTGAAGGAATAGATATGCAAATAGAAAAATAAATAAAATTTTAACTGGGTGTATTCTCAAATTGCCAAATGACAAAAGAAAACCCACGACACACATAATCAAAGCCCGACCTGTCAACAACCAAAGAGGTAGCACGTCCTGATGCAAAAGATGTGAGCACCTGGAATATTCATTCAAGATTATTTACAATATCAGAGACTAGAATTTCCCCCCAAAAAAGGAAAGAAGGTAAATAGAATATACCAATGGCAATACATGTCAACATTTAAAAAAGGGCATGTCAACATTTAAAAAAGGAGATTTAAGGATAGAAAGAATAGCATACAGCATTTTTGGCCAAAAATACTGCAGGAGCTTTGTATTTTTCGAATATTAGCTCGGCTGTCCTGTCAGACATGTAACAAGAATATTTACAATAAAGAAATAGCACACTAAAACATTAAACATTATGGATATATTTCAGAATGAAGAATACATAAGACAAACAGCAAGTGGTGCTTTAGAAAACAAACTCCAAGAACATCTTGAGTAGTTTTGGTTCATGACCAGAAAAAAAAAGTTAGGATAGGCAAGAGGTCAAAACTGACTTATATAAGGTACATCAGCAGCTTTGATGATTATAGAGCTGAATCTAGCAGCATGATAGTTTCAAAATAGTTTATCCCACATTTTGAATTCATAAAATTTGTTAATTCCAACAAGTATATAAACAGGCATAAATACATACTCAAACCAAGGAAACAAACTCTTACTTTTCTCTTTGTTGTTGAGTATTAAAAGATGGTTCCGCAAGTAGCATTGGATGTTCTTGGGGATCAATCAGTAGACAATCCCTAACATAACAAAAGTTAACAAAATAAGTATGTAATAGAAACACTAACAAACAACAAAACGGAAAGACGCCTTTTGTTTATCTTCTTCTGGAAAATCGCTATGTTTCTCTTGACAAAAAAATAAATAAATGTCAAAATAGTAATGACAACATTCAGCCAATGTAAATTTTCTATTTCAGCGAGTTAGAATTAAATATAGTATGATTTTTCTTATATGATTTAGGTGTTTTAACAGGAGCCTTAAACGCTTCAAATGACTTTAGAAAACCAATGATGTTGTGCAATCCCTTAAAGGTCTTCTGTTTTTCCACGGACGCAAAATGTAGATTTTCTTTCAAACAAAATGCTAAGTGTACAGTGCGTCCAACTCTTTGATTGTTAGGACACTGACAAATACTGAATATCATACTCGAAAAGAGCATCAAACACCAAATATGTTTACGAACAAGCATGAGATAACTTACTTAAAGGCGTGGTCCCAGATGCTCTCAACAATATCCCAGTCAAGAACAACACCATCTTTTATTGGTGACAACACCTGATGGTATAGCAGAACTGATTATCAATAATATCTCCTCCAACACAATTGAACATAAATAATATTATCGTACTCACTGAACTGAACTCACCTCCATATGATCACGGCGATATCCAAGGGATTGAGATCCTACATATAATTTACGCTTTCCTTTAGGTTTCTCAGAACTCTTTTCTGGGTTCTCTGTGTCGTCAACTTCCATCTGATCTATTGAGCCCACAACCTGGAATACAGATGCATCAAGGTTATATATTGGGAGTCAACCACCTTACAGATTGATGTTCCACATATGTAACATCTCACTTATGGAGAGTGGTTTTCTTGTTTTCAATTGCTCTACTGCAAGTTTAAATGCCCTTTCTTATTCTCACAAAAAATTGATGCTATATGGACCCTAAATTACTAAAGTAATGACTAGTAAGGGCATTATCCTCCAATGTCACGTTACTTATCAACATATTTGACCAAGGGAGATAAGAAAATAAATGCGAGGTCAGAATAACCACGGAACCCTCTGTCAGTAGTTCAAGGATTGCATGTTGTATACTTACAATCTCAAACCCTAATTTGCAGAAAAAAATACAACTTAAAGACCCAAATTTTAGTCAAATATCCTGCATTATACGGTTTACACCACACGTCAAAACACATAAATATCTAAAAAACTTCAATCTTCTTTTAATAGGAAGTTCAAAGAAGGGTAATCAAATCATTATCCAACAATTACAACAGTGTATTGGCACAATCCACTACACATAAGAGTACAATCAATTTACATTGCAGCTCAGTAAAAAAAAATCACTGGCAAAAATAATTGTATAAAATTATGCTTTTTACTAAGGTTGAAAGCCATTTTTGGAGCAATTATAATCTACATATAAAGACTAAATTTCAGTGTTATGGGTTTGTTTGGTTGCAATTCTAGTTTCAAGTTTAAAGCTGAGCAACAAAATGCATGTAAGCATTTAAGAAGAAAAGCTTAAATTGAAAAGCCGCAACCAAATAAGCCCATATGCGTCATACTATTTGGTTGCAGCTTTTAAGCAAAAAACTGTTTTTTCAGACTACGAAAAAATATGAATGTATCCACCTCAAAGCTTCCAACTTATTTACGCCAAAAAAGCAAAGCTAAAAGCTGAGCATCCAAATGCATTCCAATTTTTAAGAAAAAAAAAGGACAAAATCTTGTTTGTAAAAGCTCCAACCAAACAAGCCTAGGTATCCACAAACATTGAAATAAGTCAAAGCTTCATACTTTATCTAAGTAAAAATTCAATTTAACACAAGAAACAGATGGGTTAATTTGCATTACCCAAAAAAAACCAAAGAACACTAAAGCCCAGTTAAAATAAATCATAATTGACCAAAATAATAGAAAAAATTAAGCATTTTACCGAGGGGAAAACCGCTTTCGGGGCATCTTCACCGGCGTAACCAGCTTTACAGGTATGAGAGCCCAAATCCACCACTATAGCTGACACCTCATCTGTAATCAACAAAAATAACGCCAACATTCACTTTATTGAAGCGCTCACACACACAGACACATATATAGTAAAGCATACACAGAATCTGCTATATCAAAAATTATATGAGTAAGTAATGGTAGAGAAGTGTGATGCTCACCTCCTCCATACATGATTGCGGGGATTCAGGACGATTTCAGAGAGAGAGAGATTGTTCTCTGCTGCTTCGAGCTTGTGGGGGTTTTTTTTCGAGGGCTTTTTTGGGGGGTTTTGAAACTTTGTGGGTCTGGGGCATGACCCGGTTTGGGTTTCGGATCCTATAATGCCCATATGTTTCTTTCTAAGCAATAATAATAATAATAATAGGAAAAATAATATATTTTTTTTTCATATTTTTAAAAAGTAAATGGATACCACTTATTAACAAAAATAGGAGATTAAAATAAGAAAAAAATATATGAAAAAAACACATGTACTTTTGTAGTACAAAGTAGATGAATAGTACATATTTTGAATATTTTTTCAATTTTATTAAGATGATAAACTAAGAACAAAAAATGAATAAAATAGGAACAAAAATTTACAAAACATTATTATCAATTTGTAGCAGAGAGTATGAGAATAGAGCACGATTCGACTTTTTTTAATATTAATTATAAGAAAAATAACAATAAAAAAAAGAATAATATGTCAAAATAGGTGGTAAAATGTGTAAAATATCCTTAATATTTTTATAGTAGAGAGTATATATATACATGTATAATTTACCTATATTGAATAGAAGAGATATGGACTTACTACTGATAGGTTCGGTGCGATGGAGAAGAGGCGGGTGAGTTGGTTTGCTATTTCTTTTGTTTGGGACAATGATAAGAGATATCGGTAGATGGTAAATTGAGATTTTTTTCCTTTTCAATTTAATTAATAAATCCTTAATTTAAAAAATAAATTAAAATTAAGAAGAATAAAAGAAGAATAAAAATATGTAAAATATCTCCATATTTTTATAATATAGAGTAGATAATTGATGAAAATGAATAGAATTCATAAAAATTGACCCTTATTAATTAGAAAAATCCAAATAATAGTTATCCTTCTAGGATGATTTTTATTGGGAAAAACAATACTTTTCTAAGTAGCTATTTTAAACAGTTATTTCTTCAAGAGCAATTGTTGTATTTCATCCCTTGGATAGTTGGATATAATCTTTTCCCCGGATCGCAAAAAGGCATATGTACAACAAAGTATATATCTGAAATTAGAAAAAAAAAAAAAAGATAGGAAAAATAATGAAGAATATAACACAAACCAAATTCAATAACAACATCCTTGATCTGTGTCAATATTGTTTATCTCAGCTTTTATATTTCTACGGTAGTCATTCAAGCTATGAGCCCAAGAAATAGAGAACAACTTTCACTCACTCGGCATTACGGAAAATAGAAAGAGAATGTATGATATCAGAAAACAAAAACACATTTTTGCAACTATGAAAACAGAAAACAACATGAAATCGCTCTTCAAACAGTTTCGCGCCCGTCATTTCCGCTCTCTCTCATCTTTGCTACTCTCTTCCCAATTCCGTTGCGCCAACAAATCATGAATCTGTCAAGAAGAAGGAGAAAAAACACAAAAACAAAATAAGCACCACTAGAAAATCCAGAATAAAGAAGTCTTGAAAATTAAGTCAATTTCAAAAGTAAATTAATCAAGTTGATTTACAGGACAAAAAGTATTCAGATTACAAAAGTCTAATAGGAGAGAAATATACCCTCCAAAATTTCAAATTATTTGCGCATACATTAAATAAACTGAATAATAAAAAAAAAAAGACACTTACGGCCTTGTATTTCTTACGCAAATTTCTCCCTCTCTTAGATGCTTTTTTACACCCTGAGACATCATGAACCTGTTAAAAAATTAAAAAGAAACCAATAAAAAGAATATAAGCACCACTAGAAAATCCTGAAAATTTCTTTCAAAAAATTCCAAAAGAAAATTAATCAAGTTGTATTAGATGAAATGAAAAAGTACAATATGTAAAGGAATAACGAGAGAATTCTTAAATAAAAAAATTAATCAAGTTGAATCATAAAGCAAAGCACTGATATCTTCATAGTTAAACCAAAAATTAAAGAAAACGATGGAAGAGTAGAACTTTATGGCCAAATAAATCGTGTTCTAGTTTATAGTATTTACTCAAAATTCAGAACTTAATTTCAAGATCACATATTATTCATAGTTAAACCTTTGGAAAAAATTAATAACTTTTACAAGAAGAAATAAGGGGAAAGCTAATTTCTGAAAATACATACATTAAAGTTTTATAACAATGAAACAGCCCCTGGATAACATACTTGTTTATACACAAATCTGAAATAGAAAAAATGGAATTAAACCAAGGATACTAATCAATTAAGAACGGAAACCTCATTAGTTTATTAATCTATACGAAATAGAACCGTTAAGTCAATCCCAAAAGAAAACCAAATTTAACTAAAAAGGTAACAAATCAAAAAGACCAAATCGTAACATATAAACAACAAAATAACTCATTTTAACGCCACGGAACAACTTTATTGAAAAGAAATTGAATTAGAAAATCAAAACATAAAAACCTAGACTTGCAACTTCACAATTTTCACAAGTTTTAGCAATTTAAATCATGTTAAATGCATGTGCAAGATTCAAGCATATACATTGGCAATTAACAAGATTATTGGAAAATTGATCAAGAAAAACTAGGAAAGCAAAATCTTATTTGCAATTCCCTCCTAATTTGGTTTTGAATTGAGATTGTTTTGGTCTTTGCGCTCGCCTGAACACTCCTCCGCCGTACCCTGGTGACCGCACTCACGCTAATCCGGCCCGAGAGTTTGTGTAGAGAGTGGCTACTATGCATTTGTATATATACAAGCGAGTGAGGGGGTTGGCAGGGTGGCAGGAAGAATGTATGGGTAGTGGATGGAGAGTCATAGGGGAATTAACCTGAGAGAAAATGATTGACCCAAGTTAGTTTCATGTAATTACACTCTTTACCTAATTGTTTTCTAATTTAAATACTTAACTCCTATATTTTTTCAATTACACCCCACTAGTTTTTGGTTTCTAACACTTGAGTCCTAGTTGTCAAGTTGGGATCTCACATAATCACATTGAACTAAAGTTTTAAATAAAGGTGGTGATTGCTGTAACAGTAACTGTAGTGGTGTAACGGTTTCGAAACATAAAATCCGCAACATAACGATAATGGAAATTGAAACTGCTAACTTTTTTTTTTATCTTTGCAAAATCTTTTTGTTGATTTTTTTT
>MKEJ01094745.1:0-18640 GCA_001753735.1 Embelia ribes
TGAGTAAATTACATCATTATACTACTTCAGTACAGTATAAAATGAATGTACAATAATTCTACAGTAGTGATACAGTGTTGGCTGAAAATAGGGGCCTTATACGCCGTATATATGTATGTAAAAATATATACGTAGGTTTTGCTATTTTTTTCAACATTGGGCTATTGTTACCCATGTATAAAATTTATTAACTTTCAACTTTGGTCCTCAACTTTTTATTTGATCTTTACATTGATCCTACGATTTACAAATTCATTCATTTGCGCCACTTTGACAGCTTTGCACCATTTCATGAGAAAATTTGTAACTGGAATTAGGAATGTCCAAATCAATCACTGTCTGAACATTTGAAAAAATAATTCAAATATTTACAAATAGATACCAAGCTTGATAGGAAAATATACCGATCAATACCATAAATCCTTTAAATTCTCACCAATGATTTATGGAAAATTTGCTTATCCAGTTTTTATTTTAATTCGGGCCTAAAATCAGGCATTTTTTTACCTTTTTACCCAAAATGCACAATAATTCTCATAATATCATAATTTTTCATATGCTATGCATTAATTACACTTTAAACTAATTGCAATCTGAGTTGTTAGAGCTCGTGAGAAAAATAACCAATTTTTGGGTTTGAAGGTTGTTGGAACTCGAGGATAAAATAAACTTCGGTGATTTGTTTGGAGTCATAATTGGAACATGTCTTTCCAACTTGTTGGCGGGGGAGATTTGTTAGATGTACCTACAAGTAGGAAGATTTATTTTTCTAGTTTTGGGGTTGGATGTCCTTATTTGAAAGAAAAAGAAAAATTATTGTACAAATTAGATTTGACCTTGCACTTTTGTTGGTTATGAAGAACTACAAGGACCATTTGTGTTAATTTTATAAAAGGTTTGCATTTAAACCCTTGCTTCCAATTGGCTTTTATGCCACTTTTGGTGGAAAGTTAGTGTCGGCAGCTTTGGATTTACCTATGTTGTTTTGGTGATTTTAGATTACTTTTGAGTTTATATTTTTACATTGAAAATATAAGTGTTAGCCTTTGATATTTTTGGGATCTCTCACCCTCTGAGGAGATGGTTTTTGCCTCTCGCATGGCAATTGAGAGATGATTAAGGTACTGGCTCTTTATGGGTACTCCAATGGTATTGCGAGTTATTAATCACTAAAATAGAGGATAATATTTTGGATATTTGTAGAGTAAGAGTTTTGAGAGATAAAACTTTGTTTTGAGAATCGACCGTAGAGATCTTTGGTGATTGGGGAATTGAAAATTATTTCTTTGGGTTTTCGTTAGGCATCAATATTCTTATTTAGGTATTCATATTGCTTTATTTTTATGGTTTTACTCTTATATCTATTTGAGATTATATCCCTGCATATACACAAGGTGATTTTGGTTGTATTCTCTCTATTATTTAGTTGATTAATTTGGTGAATTTGTAGCCTTGAGGGTTTTTTGCTCTCAGTTTGGAGAGATTTTTTCCACTTTATATCGTTGTGTTATGGTTGTGTTTTTTTGTTATTTTGTTCTAGTTATTGCTTACGTTGTCTAGCCAAGTTTACACAGAATATGGGAATGACTTTGTCTAGTTTGATTGTTCTGCTATATATTACTTGATAATGGTATTTGCATTTGAGTTCCCAACAAAATTTGAATATTAAAAGTTCTTAAAATCTAAAATATGTACTCATATTCTAACAATAGATACTCTGATAGAGTGGATTTTTGGGTGATAATATCTAATTGAGCATCTATTTATAAAATAGATACTCATTTAAATATTCAATAGGAATTTGTACACCACCAAATGCTATTAACACCACACATTTAATACATTAAAATAAATTAGTTATTTTTTTAAATGGAAAGTTGCATAAGCAATACATCTCTCTCTCTCACACTCGATCTCTCACTACCAATATAACACTACCGCCAGCCAATACCACTATAAGCCACAACGAACTATTATTCGGTATCTGAGGTTTCGAATGTCTGTAACGACATTTTAATAATCGATGTACGAGTATACACCTGAATCTCATTGATATGTGCAGTGAGCTGAAGGCCTACATTCGACTTCTGAGTTTTCGAATGTTTTGAGTAACATTCAAAATACGGGTGTATGAATATACATTTGGAACTCATATACGCTGTAAGCTTACAACCTATATCCAACCTTTGAGGTTTTGAATGTCCTGAATGATATTCGAAAATCTATTTTATGAATTTATATATGGAGCTCACTTGTAGTGAGATTATGGCTTATATTCGACCTTTGAGGTTTTGAATATCCTGAAGGACATTAAAGAATCTAGTTTTATGAATGTATATGCAGTGAGATTAAGGCCTACATTCGACCTTAGACTTCATGGCATTTAAAACTCTCATTAATGAATGTACACTTAAAGCTCACTAACATATGCAGTAAGCTCAAGACTAACATCCGATCTTTGAGGTTTCGAATGTTTTGCGTGACATTCAAAATTCTGATTTACAAATGTATATGAGTATTTTGGTAATTGATGGAGTAGTGCCAATAGTCAATTTTGTAGTGCTAGCAGAGAAAAAAAAATACTCATTTTGTTTGTAGTGCCTAAGAAGTAATGTGTTTTTTTAATAGTGTGATGCCTAAAGAAAAGTGATGCCTTTAATAAAAAAAAGTGGTATAAATAGAATTTGCACTTTAATTAATATCTAGCATTAGCAATGATTTGGATTATAAATATGGAGTCTTCCAAATTAAGACCAATGATTACATTATATAAACTCAGGATATCTTGTTCTGCTCGAGAAATAAATGATCGATACCATCGATGCTATTAATCATCTTCTTGAATAATTTTCTTGCATCAACAACAACTCGAATTGTAAATTGAGATAGTTTCAAAATTTTAATTTGGACCAATTGTTATACCACACGATTAAAATGTATAATAACTAGCAGAGTTGGGCTTTGGGAAGCCCGTTTGCTAGATGAGCCTTTAAATTGAGGCACTTTTCACAGCTTTACTGATTGAATCAGAAAAAATAATTCCAAAGACAGAAATTTTCGCTTCTTTAATACCTTAAAAAAATCCCACTCTTTTTAGTGACATTAGTATTAATCATATCCTTAAATTAATATCTACAATCATTAACGTTTAGGGGTTCGTTTGATTGCAGTTTTTAAGCAATTAGGCAAGTTTATTTCTATCCAAGAAAAAAGTTGGATGCATCTAGCTTATTTAGGCCAAAATAACAAATAAGTTAGCTTATTACTGTCTAAGAAAAAAGCTGGATACATCCAGTTTATTAAGGCAAAAATAACAAATAAACTCAACTTAAAAACTAAATAGTCAAATACTATCCAATTTTTAAATAAATAAACCGAAAAATTGGAGTTTATAAAATGTAAATGTTTAATATTTTATAACAAAAAAGATTGTTAAAATTATCCTACAAAAATATCCTAATTTAGATCTCTTCACACCCTCATTTGATGATTAAATAGCCTCAGATAACATTAACTAGCATAAGCAAACTCAAGTTCACAATCCAATGCAATCTTATTTCGATTTTTCTTTAGCCGATTCCAAATTCTTGCAACTAAAAGACTTTACTTCTCGTTGTCGAGGTATCAAACTGAAACAACGAAAAACAAACGGGACCATTAGAGTAATTAAGCAAATAAAAGTTGGAGCACAGCTGTAGTTTTTGCAACTTACAAAATCCACTAGGCAAATAACAAATCTCTCTCTCTCTCTCTCTCTCTCGCCCACCCGCCGAGACGGAACGGAACGGAACGGAAGTATGTACCAGTCATCATCGACGTCATCAAGCTCCACCGGGTCAATGGGCCCCACCGGAAGCAACCTGACCCGGTACGGCTCGGCCCCAGGCTCGTTCCTCTCGGCCGCCGTGGACTCGGTCCTCGGGCCCCACCACCACCTCTACTTCTCCCCTGCTGCCACGCCAGAGTCCGGGGAAGAGCCCAACCGTCTGGAGAGATCCAACGGCCCCGGATTGAGCCAGGTGTCTGGGTTTAAATCCAACGGCGGTGGTTTGATGAGGCAGAGCAGCTCACCTGCTGGGTTTTTCGCTAGCAAATTGAATGCTTCAACCGCACCTGCTGCTGACAATGGTCTCTCTCCTCTCTCTCTCTCTCTCATACATATATGTATATATATGTATGTATATCTGTGATGTATATTTCCACAATTGTTTCTGATTTAATTTTTAAATTAAATTTTAGTAAACTCGTTTCTTTTGCAAAAATAAAAATAAATAAATATATACGTGTAGAAGTCTTTTTCACATTTTAAAAAAATGTTATATTAATTATATATCATAAAATAAATGTATATATGTATAGTTCACCGAGTTTTTAATTTTGGTGGAAAATAGATTTTAGTAGGATGGAAAATTTGTGAAACATGTATTTTTTTCATTCAAAAGTTTATTGTATCAATTCTCATAAATATTTATAGAAAGACAAATACCGTTATTGAATATTTTGCTCCGAATTTATATCTGAGAAATTAAACGAAAAAATAAAAATGGAATACTTGTGGGAACAATCTAATTTCGTTTTATTTCTATTAATCACCCCAAAAAGTAGCCCAAAAAATATACTAATTTTTAAGAATATGCATCTGAAAGTGTACAATTTGGAAATTTCTGAGAAAATAATCAAAAGAGAGTAAATTAAATTGCCGAAATTAGTGTCCCATTGGTTAGTTACATTTGCCTTTGTTGTTTTATTGGCTAGCAATCTCATCTTTGTTTTGATTGTGCTTTTCGCGATATTAAAATCATCTTAGTTAATTGAAAGCGATTGTATTTATATTTTTAGTAATAAGATGGAATATACTTTGTTCATGCAATAAAAAAAAAAAAAAGAAAAGAAAAATACTTGGTTGCTAGCCAACTTAGGTTGTTCTTCTTTATATATATATATATATATATTAAATTAAACTATGCCCCTTATAAATTGCTGTTTTGGTATGACTTTGGCTAGACTTGACCTCTAATAATTGGATTAAAATTGAATATAAAAAGTGATTAAAAATACTTTCCCTTTCTGTAAAGTTCAGTTGGGATACATAATATTCGCCAGCTTTCTTTTTTATTTTTGCAGATCAATGGTTCAACTTTTCGGATTGATTATTTAGGTTGATATGCTGATATTTTTTTTGATTGAAAATACCTAAGAAAGAAATTATGTCCACAAAGATTTATCCAATTATCCAGTACATCTATGATTTTGATAAACTGTCTTATTAGTTTTTTTCCCCCTATTTTATTAAAAAGGCACCCACTGATTATTGCGCTAAACCACTGTTTTTCTAAGAAATTTAACAAATTAATGGTTATAAATAAAAATAAATAAAAGTACACAAGAGAGTTGACAGATTCTGAATGCGAAAAATGAAACTTCGAAATTGACTAAATTACCCTTGTAAGGTCCACATAATTTACGCAACTTGTACATATCTTATTCCATATGCTCGTGGCCAAGTTGACAATTTTTAATCAGTGGATCCAAGTCACGAGTTAATGGTATTTGACTATTGGATTGTAGCCTCTTTTAAAAGCCATCATGTGGGCCCCAGCTAAATTGTATTTTGAGAAATGATAATCACTCAATAAATTTTATCCAATTATCTTCTCCGCTAAAGTGTCAAAGTGAATATTTGAATATGATTAGTTTTTATTTGTACTGCATTAACGAATTAAACTAAGAATCCATTGCCACGTCAGCGGGTGAATGAATTGGCTAAAAATTTTGGGTAGATGTAGCGTTAAGCTTAGTATTTTAATTTCCATTTTCCCAATTGTTAATCTCATTATTCATTTGACCCCTATGTTAGTGGTAATTCTGGAAATGGTCCTCATGTGTGTTTCTAAATGTGAGTATTGTCAAGGTTTTCAATTTTAGGGGAAATTACTATGAAAAGGTCCAAAAAGTCAATTTTTTCTTATTTGAAGACTAAATCGTTAGGGACTATTAGTGTTTCAATTGAAACTATGGGGGCCGATCGGAATTGTTTTAAAGTTATAGGGAGCATTCATCAAATTCACTCCCTAAGTTATTAAGAGATTATGCTAATAATTATATTTTTTTAATTAATAGTGCTACATCTACTCACAAATTTACTCAAAAACCTTATAGTTATTAAGAGATTATGCTAATAATTATATATTTTTAATTAATAGCACTACATCTACTCACAAATTTACTCAAAAATCTTATCCGGGCTAGTAAATTAAAAAAAAAATAATTACAATACTTCGAAAGTGGTACATATTAAACTGAAAAAATAAATCATGACACATAGGCATTCATGTCGGTGAGTAACTCTTTTAGGTAGATTTTATGGGGTAAGTGTATAATTTTTCTTTATAAATTTCCATATGCACCAATGAGATATCATGATGTTCACCATTCTGTGATCATCATCATGACTGTGGATAGCTATGTGATGATGTATTAACTTGAGGGTGTATGTTGTCTTAAGATTTATGGAGATACAAATGCAAAGAAATGGTTCCAGCTTCCAAAGCTTGTTTGGTTATTTTTAGGTAACTTTTGTGCTCCTTTTGTAAGAAGCAACAAAGTCTTTTATTGGCTTACTTTTGGCTTAAGCTTTTCCAGTAATTTACTATAAAATAAATAACCACTGAACAAAAGTTTATTCTTCTTAATCTTCACTGTTACACAAAATATTTCTTTCTATAAGGAATTAAGGAAGTCTGGTGTGTGTGCTGAAAAGGATAAATAAAATCAAACTTTATAATTTTTCTTTCTTGGCTACTCTCAGGTTTTTCAGGCCCGAGAGGAGGACTAGGACTAGGAAGCAGTAATTCGAAAGGGGGAATAACGAGATTGAATTCTCAACTGAGCATCACGAGGCAGGACTCGATCCTCTCTCACATCTCTGAAGAAGAAAGTGAGAATGGAGTTGATGGTGTCAGCTCAAACAACGGACACATCAGAAAAGTGGCCAATTCCTACGGTAATCCTGGTTATGGAATGTGGCCAGATGATCCCTCAAATTCTATCGTTTTTTCTTCTTCTCCATCGAGCAAACGGGCCAAGAATATCAATGGTGATGTTTTCCACTGTCTCAACAGAGAAGAATCGCAGGTAATGGTTTTCACTCTAACAAAGGTTTAAACGGCCACTCTAACTTATTGAGCACTCAGGTTAGGTTTTTAAAATAATTATCTCGAACTGTACTGATGGAACCCAATTATCTTAACAACTATCCTTATTAATTGTTATTATGTTTGGATAATAATTTGTCATTCTTTATTATTTTTTGGTTAGGTTAAAAGGGTAAGTTTCGTTATCATCTGTTCGGTTGTTTTTCATTTTCATCTCTATGTTATTAGCCTATTAAAGCGTAGAGTTAGCAGTTATTTGTTATGAGTCTCTGACTTCAGTGAAAAGTAATTAGTGTGGCCTAAGCTGGTTCTAACAAGGTGAGTATATATTTGGTCGTTTTAGCATTGTGAGCTCAATAATCAAGTCATGAATCCATAATCCAGGATCTTGTTGCATACCTATCGAAGTTGTGTCCCTAATTAAGGATTCAGTTCCATCACATACTTGATGCCAGAAACCAAACATGTTGTGAAAATCAACAACTCATTCGTTCTTTTCAGAGAATGCGTCGCATTTCAATTTTCTCAAAAAAGTGGCAGATTAACAATCTTTTCCAAGTTGAGATTGTGAACATGAGTATCATAGAGACTGTAGAGTGTAATAATTTAGTTTAAAAAAATAATCTTTTTTGTCTTGTCATAAAACATTGTTTATATTTGAATTGCAAGAAAACATATTAATCGACTTTCCCCCTAAAAAAAGCTAAGAGTTTTATTAGTACTTGTCCGTTTCATGTTTATTTGACTTGAATTGCAGCTTCAGTTTGGCTTGCACCAATCAGCTCTAGAGATGGCCACAATGGAGAATCTACTGCACATACCCGAAGATTCTGTGCCTTGTAAAATACGTGCCAAGCGCGGTTGTGCTACTCATCCCCGAAGCATTGCAGAAAGAGTGAGCTTTCTCAACAGTGTGATCTTTATTTTGTGCAAGTACCAAATTAATTATCCTGTTAATGCCTTGATGTTTCGTTATAGGAGAGACGTACCAGAATAAGCGGAAAACTGAAGAAGCTTCAGGATCTTGTTCCTAATATGGACAAGGTAATATATATATATATGTGGACATATACATATACTAGCCCTGCAAAATATTGTGCTTTCCATTTTGTTATGGATTTTATACCGTAAATGGTGAAAATGTGAAAGGCATTTTTGGTAGTTCCAAATGTCAACACGGGTTCAATTTCTCTACCGCCAATTCTGTATTCCTTTTATAATGAGTATAGTTGGATGGCTCAATACATAAAACTTCTGCATTGTTAGTTGTGGAAGGGTCTGATGGAAATAACCTTATCCTTGTTTCCAGAGGGGTTGTTTCCAACTGGACGAATGGAAATAGGTTATTTCTAACGTGACGAATCTTTGACCTTGTAGTGGAGGTGGACGTGAACATAACTTATATATATTCAAGTTAGGGTTTTAAACAAAACAAATTTTCAGAACATGTCATTGAAAATATTTCAGATTTCTCATCTTGATCAATATTAAGGGCAATAAACATAATTATCATCATTTTAGAGTTTAGTGGATGTATTTAGTGGAGCTTTTTTGCATGTTTTCTTTGTGAAAATTGGATGCAGCAAACAAGCTATGCAGATATGCTGGATTTGGCAGTGCAACATATTAAGGGCCTTCAAAATCAAGTCCAGGTGGGTAAACCATTACTGACCGTATGCGATGACCCGTGTTTTCATTTTATTCAAATTCTGCCCGTTCAGCGGGGAATCATAGGGTGCGATTATGTTATCAGAGTTGTCCCTGTTTTTCTTTCGTTTTACTAAATGTCATTATGCAATTCCTATCATTTATTCATCAATGTAGTGTTTTGCAAAAGATTAGTTAAATTTTTGTTGTGTTAGTATTTTTTTTTTATTAAGACCGTCTTTTTAACTTCTTTCAGGAGCTGAATGACGAGCTTAAGAACTGCACATGCGGATGCAATAGGATGACATAGTAGCGAACAACCCGGAGAGATTTTGATTTAACTTGGTGCTTAATAATGGAGAAGAAGAAGATATGAAGACTGATGCTAACTTTGTATATAGGATATCCCAATTCTTCTCAAAGTTTTCATGACTTAAGTAGAAGAGATTTCTTTTTGTTGCTGTAGCACGATATGTTGTGTAAATGACTGGTTTTTATTTTCCTCCTTTCCTTTTGTTAATGATAGTTGGAAGCGCATTCAACCTCGTGAGAGCTCCGTTTGTCTGTCCATTTTCACTTGAAAACTCTAATTCGAATTTATCAGTTCGTTCCACATCAATGCAACCTCATTATTAGCATATATTGTAAACACGGTGCATATTGCACATTCTTAAATACATGGCGTCTATTCCCTTTCATTTTAGCAAGCACAAAATAGTACAACCATTTGCATAATTCTATATTTGATGTTCGAGTAAAGTCAAAAACAACCAAAAATAACAGATTACACATCGTGAACTCCATAAGAAAATTTTCCTAAACAGAACATAGTGAGAAATTATTTTTAACATCTTTCCAACAGATAAATAAGCTACATTTGGTTCTCTCTACCAAATTACCAGCGAAGAAGACAGCCAGATTGAACCGTATAGCTGATGCCATCCCATGAACACCATTTTCTTGTGTAAAAATCAAACTGTCATGCTGAGGAAGAAATCAGAAGCACCCCAAAATTAAATACCACGTGGGGGATTAGGTATCGGCACTTCTTCGCATTCTCTTGCTTGCTTTGTCTTGCTCACGGTACCTTCCACGCCTTTCTTCTCTCTGGCGTTTCTTCGAGAGCAGATCTGCCTTCGCCTTCTCCACCTCATGCACTTTCTTCTTCTTTGCTTCCTTAAGCTTCCGTTTCTTCATCTGTATAAGGCCAACAAAAGCATAAACAGACATATATTTCAAGTGGGGAAGTTCACTGTGTGAGCTGAATTCATGGTTCCACTAATGATACCTTTGGTAATGGTGTTGGAACAAAGTGAATGTTATATCCAGGAAGTTCACTTAAGTAAACAAAAAACCCGTAAAATGCAGCAAGAATCCATTTGAGCCCCTAAACTTTGAACGCCTAACATACACGCTAAGCTTACTTCCTAGTTTTGGTAAGGTCAAGAAGGCTAGAAATCGTATCCCCACAAGTTCCACACAAAAAGATTACATTATCTGATTATCAATAAGACATTAACATTTAAGACCTAATGCAGTACCTTTTCATGTCTAATTAACTGGAGATGTTGAACAAGCGCGTGAACTTTTCTTTCATGAGGTTCCATTACAACAGCCCTCTTGCTTTCAAGAAGGGGGCGTCTTCGACTGGGAGCATCCTTGGGCTTTGAGGCAAATGGCAAAGCGGCTTGCAACGACTTGGGAATCACCAGTGGATTGAACTTTCTTTGCTTTCTCTCAATTGGCTGTTGAAGCAAAAAATAATAATAAATTAAGGCATTAAAAGAGGACCAAAGAACAAATATAAGCACCTGGGAAAAATAAGGGACCGATCCCCATCGCATAAAACTGAGGATTAACCTTGTAGAGTGAATCCTTGTCAACTGGTACAGGAATATTTCGTTCTCTCCTTAATTCCGCCACAGTTTTCATTCCTCGCCAGGTATGGTTGCGAGGCTGCAAGGCAGTCGTCAATGGGTTGTAAAAGGCAGGCACCTCAACTGGAGTCCACGTTCGCAAGAAAACAATATCACTCATTAGAATTTTATCCTCAAAGGTACACCTAGCAATCCCTTCTTTAGGATGCTCTCCCTTCTTTTTCTGTTGATTACCAAGTTCCTCTTTCCCAGCCTGGCAAAAGATTGAAGATCATAAATCATATCTACGAGCACTATCCAGTTTTTATTCCATCATATACCACATATAATTCTTTGAAAGCAAACAGAGTAAAATACAATGTGTTTCTGTGAAGAGAACTGTACCTTCTTCACTTGCCCACGTACGCCACTAACAGTTCGAAGAACTGCACCTTCATACCGCGCTACTTCAAGATCTGAAGTGAACATGTCTTTGATGAATACCGTTTTCTTCTTGATGATATGGGGATAACCAACGAACTTAATTTTCTTCATTATACGTGCTGCATGGTTAAATTCTAGAACACTTGCAAGTGCTATGATTCTAAATGTTGCCTGCATATGAAATGGAACTCATTAGCAAATGTGAGCATGCATGAACCCAAAGCAAGGAAAGTACATTTTTTTCTTCAAAGCTTGGCATTGAACTACACAAAGTGAATGACACCTATATCTCTTACAGGCGAAGTTACAGCAACTTATCCTTTGGGAAGAAGCAAAACTCAATTAACTTTTCCAAGAAAACCCTTTCTGCAAATCCCAACTATCCTAATATTGAAGAAGAGACTGAAAATAAAATTGCAGTTGTTGGAAAGATATCGTTAAAATTTTAACCGACATACTTCCATTCAGACAAAGTGTCATCCTGAATGAGCAGAATGCAATAAAATATATAAAGCGAATAGCAGAGGGAATAGGTAAGAAAAAATCTAACCTGATTACTAGATAAGTTCTGAAAAGCAACTACCCCAGATTTTGGTGGCGCAAGAGGACCCCAAAACACTGCAAGACAGTGCATGTGCTCAGGAGTGTACTTCAGCATACGATGGCGGCCATTGCGGTCCTCAATGGCATAAACCGGTGTAGTTTGGTATCGCCTCCATCCAATAGAAACAATTATTGGATCTCTGTTCTTAAGTACCTTTTTGTGCCATCTATGCTTCTTTAAGCGCACCTGCAAGGTTACATTTAGTTAAGAGCCATAATCACTATTCAAAATAAGTGGAACGCTTTCAGAGTTTTTCCTCTAACCTGCATATATCCAACATTTTCCTCCCCAAGACCAATGCCACCAACGAGGACAGGGTGGTATGGATCAAAATATTCAACCATTTCAAAAGGAACGTTGTGAACTTCCAAACGTAGATAGGATCCAGTTCTATATCCTTCTATTTCAACCCGAGTTGCCTCGTCAAGATCATCAAGTTCAGCTGCATTCATTTGTTTCCGGAGTTCAATCTCTTCCTTCAACTGTAAGGATGACAAGCACATGTGACCATTAATTTCCTAAAGCAATATTTTCATTCAGAAGTATTACTTCCCTCGAACGCGATGCCCAAGAGAAATATAAATAAAATTTCTTACCTTATCAAAAAATCCAACTTCGTTGCCTAGTCCATGGTTATTCTTCCCATCAACTTTAGTATCGGCATCTTCATCAGCTGAGTCAGACCCGTCGAATGTATACACAATTAAGGTCATCAACAATGTGTTTCCAATTGTTCAAGAGAGATATACACATTCAAATAAAACAAGCGGATATAAAAGAGGAAGCAAAACCAAACATACGTATTAGCATAACATGCAATGAACAACTTATAAAAGTGAGGCTCAAATTCATGGATGTATGAAGTGAAGGATATTGAGCATCAAACTTTGCACGAAGAGCAAGCTTCTTCAACCTCCGCTCTTCAGCTTTATCAGTGTCTTCCTTGTGAGAATGACCATGATCACTCTTCTGGTGGCTCTCATACTTCTCCCCTGTTTCCAAGTCCTCAAACTCGCCATATACATCATCAACATCAACATCACCATCCTCGGTGATGGCTTCTGTGGCTTGACCTTGGCGGACAGCCTTCGACCAGCCCCGAGTGACAAATCGATGACGAATGCTGTCAATCAACTCTTCCTTTTTCCAATCCATGATAATTGTGTAGTTTGTGTACTTTGAACAGTCATCGATGTTGAGATCATCACCTTCCCCACCTCCGCTCAAGTTCTGCAACAAATTTAGAGCTAATCAAGAAAGAGATACATTGTAATTTTAAGAATATTATCGTCCTCGAGTAAACACTAAAAAAAATCAAGTTCAAAAATTACATCCCACTAAAAAAGAAAAAAAAAGAAAATACTTCTACGACCAGAACCCATATGACTAAGAGCATAAGACGAACCTTTTTCCCCTCTCTCTTTGGCTTGAAGAATTCACCTTCATCGCTATCTTCATCATCACTGCTATCCCGAGCTTCATAAGTGGTAGCGGTGACTGATGATTCACCATAGACAAGTTCCATAAGATTGACACGTCGTCTCGAATTGGTCCTTTCAGCCAAAGACTCTTTCCACTTTGAGGTGTTTCCCATTTCATGATCTGTAACGTCAGTCATTCAAAACTAGAATGATATAATCCAGAGGTTTAAACATTAAAGTAAGCGGAAAAATACTCTTGAGCAGACATGTGATAAGGATTCAAGATTGTTGGTGACATAATCTTCTCAAATCTAAATTTCCAAAAAAAAATAATCTTCTCAAATCTATATTTTGCTACTAGCTCCCATTGGAAATTCACTCTTGCATTATTACTAGCTAGAAGCCAAGTCAGAACCCTATTTTCTTCGAATGCATCCATTCATGAAGAGATAATCATCATACTGCAAAACCCAATTATCAGTGCTTAATAATTTAAAAGGGAGAAGAAAATGTACCGTCTGTATCATGATCCTCCAAGTCCTCTGAAGAATCTGAGTGACTAGATAATTTCTCATCCATATCGTTCTCCTCATCAGTGTCCTAAATTGGTGAACAAGTAGAATTGTTATCACATATGCTCCACCTCCACTACTCATAAAAATAAAAACCTTCCAACTTTTGAGCACAACAAGATATGTACATTATCCAATGGGCATGTTCAAGAAATACTCCATGTGCAGTATTCAACACTTATCCAGGTGTTCAAGCTGTATGGGTCAATCAGTGTCTTGCGAAGAGAGTGCACCCACAATGGAGTGCCTGTGCTTCACAATGCATTACACTGTGTATCTAGTAGATACTTCAATAGTCCTAGGTTGATTGTATTAGTGTTCAGGACTTGCCAAAATTAAGGGAAGTAAAATGCTTTCTTGCAATGTGACCATGGCAAAAAAAAATTCTAGAACTAAAAAAAAATTACTGTGGGGAAAAGCAACAGAATATAATAATTTTTATTGGTTAAAGAGTATCTAAGTTTTGAAAAACAGGAACTGGATTTCAAGGGGAAATAAGTCAAACTAAAAAAAATAGCATCCATAAGCACCTAACTGACTTAAAATTCTAAATGGTTACCTTCCACCAAAGGACACACAGCAGTAACATTCAATATGTTAAATGTAAAAGATTGTAAATAAGAAAAAAGATCTACAAAATCACAAAACCAATTACATAAATGTCAAGTTTTTACGAGAGTTACCTTTAAGCGGTCATCATTATCATCATCTTCAAACACCGCTTTCCTCCTCATTCTTCCATCACATGACTCAACATGTTCTGAAAGATGCTGCCGCTTCATTGCCTTATCATTCTCTTCATCAAAGTCATCATCCATACTTCTAATCTCTGCACCATCTTCAAGGGTCTTATCTTCATCTGACATATCGGAACCATCATCATCATCACTTTCTTCATCGGAACCATTAGCTCCAAGACCAAGTTCCTGTACGGGTTTGACACTTTCTAGTTGATCAACAGATTCTTGAGCTCCCTTTTGATCACTTGGAATATCCAACTTCTTGCCAAAAAGGGTAATGAAACTCTTTTCCAACTTCTCATCGATTGAATACTTGGTGTTCTGAAGTGACTTCACCATAACCTCACCAACATCTCGGCTCTTCCCTGAACAGAGAAACAAAAGGCTAAGTGGGACTCAAAATTGATCTTCCCAATTGATGAGCACTGGAAAGACGATTTTTGGTGAGGACGCTCCAAAGATTAGCTTATCAATTAACAGAAATTGAAATGAGGAAATAATCAAGAAAAATATGAGAATAAAGTAATAAAGACACCTTTGCTCGTCATGTCACCATTTTCATCCTCGTTCTTGGAAAACTGCACGAAATGATCATTAATGTTTATATAGACTGCATCTTTGTCATATAGGAGATCTCCCAATCCAGACATAGGTGCGTAAAATAATCTCTCTTTGTCGCGCAGCCCTTTCTTTTTGGCAGCTGATGGTAAAGGACAAGGATCAGGCAAGCTACTAATCCCTGCTAAATTGTGATCACCTACACCAGCAATATGCACCTAAACAAAAACTGTAGATTAGCATAAATCCAAAAGAAAAGAAGAACAAAACTGCATCTAATTGCTAGCATGTCTCTATAATCAAGCGATATAGCATGGTCTCCAGCTAAAGCATGGAATGAGGGATAAGGCTGAAGGTGAAGCTAACAACATAAAAAATTTCTTATTAAAAGTTAAAAGGGACTACTACAGAACTTGTGATATCATTTAGCTAATCTTTCCAACAATTCATTTAATCCTACATTCTCCAATAACATTTAAAAGAAACAAATCAATTATTTAGCAAATTGAGAAGAGAAACGGCAGAGAAATCAATTTCTCAACATAGCCAAAGAAAGGAAAGAAACGACAAACAAGATAATAGAAAAAGAGTAGAAGACAATGAGATGCAGTAGAGCATGCATGCCTTAGTTCCTTTCTTCAAGTTACATCCACGTAAATAACCATATAGAGTGACATTTCTATCACACTTGCTGTTCTCATGCACCCTTTCAGGAGGTGTGACATCTTCAAAACGATCGACCAATATGTAAGGATGGACAACTCGCCAAGACAGCGGATGAAATTTCATGACCGAAATAAATCTTGCAAGATTGTGAACCTCGCGTTTAGGATACCTAATAAAATTTGGGAAGGAAGAGAAAACAAAGAGAGATGAATGTCCAGTGACACATTGTAGTCATATCAAACACAAGGAAAAAACAAAAGGAAAACAGGCATGCATGACAGAAGGTCATAAGGTACTTACTTCCCATGAATAAGACCGGATAAATAAAATAGCTTAGCTCCATCATATATTTCAGTCCAGAAACGATGCTTGAGGCGTTGCTTTGTTTTTTTGAGTTTCTTTACATCCTTGAATTTGTCAAGATTAGTAAGGACTCCCATAACTTTAGGGAATCCATGTTGCTGCAATACATTAAGAAACTCAAATGTTTCCTGCAAAAGCATATACCATTATCAATCCATTTAACGTTGATGAAATAGAGCATTTTCTGTGATCAAAAAAGGGGGACTTAATTGATTAGAACAAGATACAACAATCTTCTAGCTTTTCTACAATTAACAAGAGGTTGATCATTTAGTGAGACACAAAAAAATGCATTCATCGACAATGTTGCCCCACTCCTGTAAATCAATAAACAGCACTAATCTTCTAGGGTCCAAAACCAGACAAAATAAATCATTTCTCAAAATCTTTAAATCATATTACTCATGCATTTCATTAGTAAGGCACCACATTCAAAATATGACTAGAGACAAATTAACAAAAATGCAATCACGACTAAGACTTAAGTCTCACCATTTCAAAGCCATAACTCCCATCTATCAGAAGCAAAGCTAAGTCAGCAAATTTTGCAGCATCAATCATGCCATTGATGTCATTCGGGCACTCCACAAACTGAATCCGCCTTTGTTTCCCTATCATAGAAAAGAAAAGGCAAATTTCAAAAAGAATACAATATGTACATTAACCAGCTCCACAGCTGACTTTTTAAGAGCTCCACTGAAGGAAAATCATGGTAAACCTGACACAATGGTAATGGGTCCTCGGACATCTGGAAGATTATGCTTAGTGTAATGCTTGACAAGACATTTGATCAAAAGAGATTTTCCAACCTACAAAACCCAAACCCATATATTGAATATCAAAAAAATTCTCTCCTAATAAATCAGGAAAAAGATATTTCATTTACCTTCGGTGGTCCCTGCACTACCACAACATATGGAGCAGGCTCCCCAGTTGAGCGATCAATAGTCGGAACGTGAAGCTTACGCTGTTCTTTCTCGACAGCATGTGATTGCAAACGCTTGGCTTTGACAGTTGAATTAAAAGCAAATGCCTAAAACACAACACATAACGTACTTAGCGCCTCCATCTTTTCATATACTTATGCACATAGTTCCTTAGAGATAAAGCTAATCAATGAAAGATTCTAATAAGAATAAGCAATGCATTATTTCTCACTTAATTCAATTCATTTCCGTCCTCTTATCATCTCTCTCACCTCTTCCACTCATTGCCACCACAGTACCCATAACATTGATATGTATGCGTATAACAACATAGACATACCTCAAAAATTCAGATAATTCTCATTTTCTCACTCAATACAGTGCATTTCCTCTTTATCTAACCCCCCCTCTTTTACTGCAGTTTCTCTAACCGCAACTCGACCTTGCAATTCCCATTGCCACCATTTAAAATTACAATTACGAGTACAAATATGCATGCATATATCGATGGATATACAAAGATACATCCAAATTCAGTGTAGTTCTCTATTTTATTAATGCATTCCCCTCTCTCTCTAAACCTCTCTCATACTACTGTTGCCCTAACTGCAACTCTACCTCAGAGTTCCCCTCCCCACTAGCATAAATTACAAATACGAGCTCAAATGTGTAGGCATAGAGCAAGTAAAGACACCTCAGGAATGAATGCAATTATCTATTTCTCTATGCGCTTCCCCTCTCTCTCCCAATATCTCTTGCATGCAAAGCGGGAGCCTTCTTTACTCATGAGGCTGTGTCCACTTTCACATTCAAAAAATACCCCCTTTTACCTTAAGAATTTTATATTTGTACACTCTATTTCATTTATCATTTAGTTACTTAAGGGCATAAAAAGAAAGTTACTTATCTAATAACCACCCACTCTCTCCAATCCATTCTCATTTTCTTTCTTTTTCACAGGCCACTCCTCTCTCCAGTCACCCTCATCTCTCTTTCCCCCCCTCTCTCTTGATAATCTCTCTATGTAGGCAACAACCTGCAAACCCACAGCACATGTAAAAAAGGAATTGAATGTACATTTTCATTGAATTTTTAAAAAGTTCTATAATATATTTTGCAAACGTATTCTGTAATCCGTGCATACAGTTTGTTTAGTTTTACATTTTCAATGGTTTTTCAGATTCGTCCGTTGCACCCGCATTGTGTGTGCGTCGCTAACTGGTCTCTCACAATTTTTGCCTTAACTGCAACCCTGCCTCATAAATTCCCATTCCAACAAGCTTAAATTACAAACACAAGCACAAACATGCATGCAGAAAGCCACGGAATATACAGCTGACATATCGGAATTCAGTGTAATTACTCTTTCTAAACCTGTCTCTACCTCAAAATACCCAGCATCATATGCCAAAATTAAAAATAAAAGCACTAATACGTACCAATAGATTATATCTCAAAAATCCCGCCGCCATGAGCTTAAGTTATAAATACGAGCATAAATGCGTATCTTTATAGCCACGAAGCAGAATATAATTATCGATTATATCACTAAATTGATTCTTCCCGCACTCTCCCCAAGTCTCTCTCGCAATTTCTACTAGTACCAGCTTGAATATATATGCATAAACCGAGGTGTATATGTGCGAATAGGTCTGCATACATATACATACATACAATATATATATATAT